>JAUJEF010000513.1:0-49446 GCA_030444885.1 Citrus sp. QX-2021 | reverse complement strand
TAACCGCCCGAAGGCCGGGCGCCAAGTTCGTCCAGCGGAAAAAGGCCGCAAAACGGGTGGGCTATAGCCTTGGGGGTGGGGCTGGCCCACTTCGTCCGCCGGACTCGGAATGGCGCGAGACTTTGCGAGCGGCCTCCGCTTCCCAAAAATAGGCCCAGGCACAGCCGCGCCCAAAAATAACCGCCCGAAGGACGGGCGCCAAGTTCGACCAGCGGAAAAGGCCGCAAAACGGGTGGGCTTTAGCCTTGGGGGTTGGGGATTGCGACTTCGTCCGCCGGACTCGGAATGGCGCGAGACTTTGCGGCGGCCTCCGTGTGCCAAAAATGCCCCGGCACAGCCGCGCCTAAAAATAACCGCCCGAAGGACGGGGCGCCAAGTTCGTCCAGCGGAAAAGGCCGCAAAACGGGTGGGCTATAGCCTTGGGGGTGGGGCTGGCCAACTTCGTCCGCCTGGACTCGGAATGGCGCGAGACTTTGCGGCGGCCTCCGCGTGCCAAAAATAGGCCCCGGACACATCCGCGCCCAAAAATAACCGCCCGGAGGCCGAGGCGCCAAGTTCGTCCCAAGGGAAAAAGGCCACAAAAACAGGTGGGCTATAGCCTTGAGGGGTGGGGCTGGCCAACTTCGTCCGCCGGACTCGGAATGGCGCGAGACTTTGCGAGCGGCCTCCGTGTGCCAAAAATAGGCCCCGGGCACAGCCGCGCCCAAAAATAACCGCCCGAAGGCCGGGGCGACAAGTTCGTCCAGCGGAAAAAGGCCGCAAAAACGGGTGGGCTATAGCCTTGGTGGGTGGGGCTGGCCCACTTCGTCCGCCGGACTCGGAATGGCGCGAGACTTTGCGAGCGGCCTCCGTGTGCCAAAAAAATGCCCCGGGCACAGCCGCGCCCAAAAATAAACGCCCGAAGGACGGGGCGCCAAGTTCGTCCAGCGGAAAAAGGCCGCAAAAACGGGTGGGCTTTAGCCTTGGGGGGTGGGGCTGGCCGACTTCGTCCGCCGGACTCGGAATGGCGCGAGACTTTGCGAGCGGCCTCCGTGTGCCAAAAAAATGCCCCGGGCACAGCCGCGCCCAAAAATAACCGCCCGAAGGACGGGGCGCCAAGTTCGTCCAGCGGAAAAAGGCCGCAAAAACGGGTGGGCTATAGCCTTGGGGGGTGGGGCTGGCCAACTTCGTCCGCCGGACTCGGAATGGCGCGAGACTTTGCGAGCGGCCTCCGCGTGCCAAAAATAGGCCCCGGACACATCCGCGCCCAAAAATAACCGCCCGAAGTCCGAGGCGCCAAGTTCGTCCAGCGGAAAAAGGCCGCAAAAACGGGTGGGCTATAGCCTTGGGGGGTGGGGCTGGACAACTTCGTCCGCCGGACTCGGAATGGCGCGAGACTTTGCGAGCAGCCTCTGCGTGCCAAAAATAGGCCCCGGACACATCCGCGCCCAAAAATAACCGCCCGAAGTCCGAGGCGCCAAGTTCGTCCAACGGAAAAAGGCCGCAAAAACGGGTGGGCTATAGCCTTGGTGGGTGGGGCTGGCCCACTTCGTCCGCCGGACTCGGAATGGCGCGAGACTTTGCGAGCGGCCTCCGTGTGCCAAAAAAATGCCCCGGGCACAGCCGCGCCCAAAAATAACCGCCCGAAGGACGGGGCGCCAAGTTCGTCCAGCGGAAAAAGGCCGCAAAAACGGGTGGGCTATAGCCTTGGGGGGTGGGGCTGGCCCACTTCGTCCGCCGGACTCGGAATGGCGCGAGACTTTGCGAGCGGCCTCCGTTTCCCAAAAATAGGCCCCGGGCACAGCCGCGCCCAAAAATAACCGCCCGAAGGACGGGGCGCCAAGTTCGACCAGCGGAAAAAGGCCGCAAAAACGGGTGGGCTTTAGCCTTGGGGGGTGGGGCTGGCCGACTTCGTCCGCCGGACTCGGAATGGCGCGAGACTTTGCGAGCGGCCTCCGTGTGCCAAAAAAATGCCCCGGGCACAGCCGCGCCCAAAAATAACCGCCCGAAGGACGGGGCGCCAAGTTCGTCCAGCGGAAAAAGGCAGCAAAAACGGGTGGGCTATAGCCTTGGGGGGTGGGGCTGGCCGACTTAAATCCGCCGGACTCGGAATGGCGCGAGACTTTGCGAGCGGCCTCCGTGTACCAAAAAAATGCCCCGGGCACAGCCGCGCCCAAAAATAACCGCCCGAAGGACGGGGCGCCAAGTTCGTCCAGCGGAAAAAGGCCGCAAAAACGGGTGGGCTATAGCCTTGGGGGGTGGGGCTGGCCAACTTCGTCCGCCGGACTCGGAATGGCGCGAGACTTTGCGAGCGGCCTCCGCGTGCCAAAAATAGGCCCCGGACACATCCGCGCCCAAAAATAACCGCCCGAAGTCCGAGGCGCCAAGTTCGTCCTGCGGAAAAAGGCCACAAAAACAGGTGGGCTATAGCCTTGAGGGGTGGGGCTGGCCAACTTCGTCCGCCGGACTCGGAATGGCGCGAGACTTTGCGAGCGGCCTCCGTGTGCCAAAAATAGGCCCCGGGCACAGCAGCGCCCAAAAATAACCGCCCGAAGGCCGGGGCGACAAGTTCGTCCAGCGTAAAAAGGCCGCAAAAACGGGTGGGCTATAGCCTTGGTGGGTGGGGCTGGCCCACTTCGTCCGCCGGACTCGGAATGGCGCGAGACTTTGCGAGCGGCCTCCGTTTGCCAAAAATAGGCCCCGGGCACAGCCGCACCCAAAAATAACCGCCCGAAGGCCGGGGCGCCAAGTTCCTCCAGCGGAAAACGGCCACAAAAACGGGTGGGCTGTAGCCTTGGTGGGTGGGGCTGGCCCACTTCGTCCGCCGGACTCGGAATGGCGCGAGACTTTGCGAGCGGCCTCCGTTTGCCAAAAATAGGCCCCGGGCACAGCCGCACCCAAAAATAACCGCCCGAAGGCCGGGGCGCCAAGTTCCTCCAGCGGAAAACGGCCACAAAAACGGGTGGGCTGTAGCCTTGGGGGGTGGGGCTGGACAACTTCGTCCGCCGGACTCGGAATGGCGCGAGACTTTGCGAGCGGCCTCTGCGTGCCAAAAATAGGCCCCGGACACATCCGCGCCCAAAAATAACCGCCCGAAGTCCGAGGCGCCAAGTTCGTCCTGCGGAAAAAGGCCACAAAAACAGGTGGGCTATAGCCTTGAGGGGTGGGCCTGGCCAACTTCGTCCGCCGGACTCGGAATGGCGCGAGACTTTGCGAGCGGCCTCCGTGTGCCAAAAATAGGCCCCGGGCACAGCCGCGCCCAAAAATAACCGCCCGAAGGCCGGGGCGCCAATTTCGTCCAGCGGAAAAAGGGCACAAAAACGGGTGGGCTATAGCCTTGGGGGGTGGGGCTGGCCAACTTCGTCCGCCGGACATGGAATGGCGCGAGACGTTGCGAGGCGCCTCCGTGTGCCAAAAATAGGCTGCGGGCACAGCCGCGCCCAAAAATTCCCGCCCGATGGCCGGGGCGCGAAGTTCGTCCAGCGGAAAATGGCCACAAAAACGGGTGGGCTATAGCCTTGGGGGGTGGGGCTGGCCAACTTCGTCCGCCGGACTCGGAATGGCGCGAGACTTTGCGAGGCGCCTCCGTGTGCCAAGAATAGGCCGCGGGCACAGCCACGTCCAAAAATACCCGCCCGAAGGCCGGGGCGCCAAGTTCGTCCTGCGGAAAAAGGGCACAAAAACGGGTGGGCTATAGCCTTGGGGGGTGGGGCTGGCCAACTTCGTCCGCCGGACTCGGAATGGCGCGAGACATTGCGAGGCACCTCCGTGTACCAAAAATAGGCCGCGGGCACAGCCGCGCCCAAAAATTACCGCCCGATGGCCGGGGCGCGAAGTTCGTCCAGCGGAAAATGGCCACAAAAACGGGTGGGCTATAGCCTTGGGGGGTGGGGATGGCCAACTTCGTCCGCCGGACTCGGAATGGCGCGAGACTTTGCGAGCGGCCTCCGTGTGCCAAAAATAGGCCCCGGGCACAGCCGCGCCCAAAAATAACCGCCCGAAGGCCGGGGCGCCAATTTCGTCCAGCGGAAAAAGGGCACAAAAACGGGTGGGCTATAGCCTTGGGGGGTGGGGCTGGCCAACTTCGTCCGCCGGACATGGAATGGCGCGAGACGTTGCGAGGCGCCTCCGTGTGCCAAAAATAGGCCGCGGGCACAGCCGCGCCCAAAAATTCCCGCCCGATGGCCGGGGCGCGAAGTTCGTCCAGCGGAAAATGGCCACAAAAACGGGTGGGCTATAGCCTCTGGGGGTGGGGCTGGCCAACTTCGTCCGCCGGACTCGGAATGGCGCGAGACTTTGCGGCGCGCTCCGTGTGCCAAGAATAGGCGCGGGCACAGCCACGTCCAAAAATACCCGCCCGAAGGCCGGGCGCCAAGTTCGTCCTGCGGAAAAAAGGGCACAAAACGGGTTGGGCTTTAGCCTTGGGTGGTGGGCTGGCCAACTTCGTCCGCCGGACTCGGAATGGCGCGAGACATTGCGAGGCACCTCCGTGTACCAAAAATAGGCCGCGGGCACAGCCGCGCCCAAAAATTACCGCCCGATGGCCGGGGCGCGAAGTTCGTCCAGCGGAAAATGGCCACAAAAACGGGTGGGCTATAGCCTTAAGGGGTGGGGCTGGCCAACTTCGTCCGCCGGACTCGGAATGGCGCGAGACTTTGCGAGGCGCCTCCGTGTGCCAAAAATAGGCCGCGGACACAGCCGCGCCCAAAAATACCCGCCCGAAGGCCGGGGCGCCAAGTTCGTCCAGCGGAAAAAGGCCGTAAAAATGGGTGGGCTATAGCCTTGGGGGGAGGGGATGGCCAACTTCGTCCGCCGGACTCGGAATGGGGTGAACCTTTGCGAGCGGCCTCCGCGTACGAAAAATAGGCAGCGGGCACAGCCGTACCCAAAAATAACCGCCCGAAGTTCGTCCAGCGGAGAAATGGCCAAAAAACGGGTGGGCTATAGCCTTGGGGGTAGGGGCTGGCCAACTTCGTCCGCCGGACTCGGAATGGCGCGAGACATTGCGAGGCACCTCCGTGTACCAAAAATAGGCCGCGGGCACAGCCGCGCCCAAAAATTACCGCCCGATGGCCGGGGCGCGAAGTTCGTCCAGCGGAAAATGGCCACAAAAACGGGTGGGCTATAGCCTTGGGGGGTGGGGCTGGCCAACTTCGTCCGCCGGACTCGGAATGGCGCGAGACTTTGCGAGGCGCCTCCGTGTGCCAAGAATAGGCCGCGGGCACAGCCACGTCCAAAAATACCCGCCCGAAGGCCGGGGCGCCAAGTTCGTCCTGCGGAAAAAGGGCACAAAAACGGGTGGGCTATAGCCTTGGGGGGTGGGGCTGGCCAACTTCGTCCGCCGGACTCGGAATGGCGCGAGACATTGCGAGGCACCTCCGTGTACCAAAAATAGGCCGCGGGCACAGCCGCGCCCAAAAATTACCGCCCGATGGCCGGGGCGCGAAGTTCGTCCAGCGGAAAATGGCCACAAAAACGGGTGGGCTATAGCCTTGGGGGGTGGGGATGGCCAACTTCGTCCGCCGGACTCGGAATGGCGCGAGACTTTGCGAGCGGCCTCCGTGTGCCAAAAATAGGCCCCGGGCACAGCCGCGCCCAAAAATACCCGCCCGAAGGCCGGGGCGCCAAGTTCGTCCAGCGGAAAAAGGCCGTAAAAATGGGTGGGCTATAGCCTTGGGGGGAGGGGATGGCCAACTTCGTCCGCCGGACTCGGAATGGGGTGAACCTTTGCGAGCGGCCTCCGCGTACGAAAAATAGGCAGCGGGCACAGCCGTACCCAAAAATAACCGCCCGAAGTTCGTCCAGCGGAGAAATGGCCAAAAAACGGGTGGGCTATAGCCTTGGGGGTAGGGGCTGGCCAACTTCGTCCGCCGGACTCGGAATTGGGCGAGACTTTACGAGCGGCCTCCGCGTGCCAAAAATAAGCCGCGGGCACAGCCACGCCCAAAAATAACCCGCCGAAGGTCGTTGCACCCAAACCCCCCAGTGGAAAAATGGCCAAAAAACGGGTGGCCTATACCCTTGGGGGGGGGCTGGCCAACTTCGTCCTCCGGTCTCGGAATGGGGCGAGACCTTGCGAGCGGCCTCCGTGTGCCAAAAATAGGCTGCGGGCACAGCCGCGCCCAAAAATTCCCGCCCGATGGCCGGGGCGCGAAGTTCGTCCAGCGGAAAATGGCCACAAAAACGGGTGGGCTATAGCCTTGGGGGGTGGGGCTGGCCAACTTCGTCCGCCGGACTCGGAATGGCGCGAGACTTTGCGAGGCGCCTCCGTGTGCCAAGAATAGGCCGCGGGCACAGCCACGTCCAAAAATACCCGCCCGAAGGCCGGGGCGCCAAGTTCGTCCTGCGGAAAAAGGGCACAAAAACGGGTGGGCTATAGCCTTGGGGGGTGGGGCTGGCCGACTTCGTCCGCCGGACTCGGAATGGGGCGAGACATTGCGAGGCACCTCCGTGTACCAAAAATAGGCCGCGGGCACAGCCGCGCCCAAAAATTACCGCCCGATGGCTGGGGCGCCAAGCTAGTCCAGCGGTAAAAGGCCACAAAAACGGTTGGGCTATAGCCTTGGGGGGTGGGGCTGGCCAACTTCGTCCGCCGAACTCGGAATGGCGCGAGACTTTGCGAGGCGCCTCCGGGTGCCAAAAATAGGCCGCGGACACAGCCGCACCCAAAAATTCCAGCCCGATGGCCGGGGCGCCAAGTTCGTCCAGCGGAAAAAGGCCACAAAAACGGGTGGGCTATAGCCTTGGGGGGTGGGGCTGGCCAACTTCGTCCGCCGGACTCGGAATGGCGTGAACCTTGCGGCGGCCTCCAGCGTCTGAAAAATAGGCAGCGGGCACAGCCGTACCCAAAAATAACCGCCCGAAGTTCGTCCAGCGGAGAAATGGCCAAAAAACGGGTGGGCTATAGCCTTGGGGGTAGGGGCTGGCCAACTTCGTCCGCCGGACTCGGAATTGGGCGAGACTTTACGAGCGGCCTCCGCGTGCCAAAAATAAGCCGCGGGCACAGCCACGCCCAAAAATAACCCGCCGAAGGTCGTTGCGCCCAAACCCCCCAGTGGAAAAATGGCCAAAAAACGGGTGGCCTATACCCTTGGGGGGGGGCTGGCCAACTTCGTCCTCCGGTCTCGGAATGGGGCGAGACCTTGCGAGCGGCCTCCGTGTGCGAAAAATAGGCCGCGGGCACAGCCACGTCCAAAAATACCCGCCCGAAGGCCGGGGCGCCAAGTTCATCCAGCGGAAAAAGGGCACAAAAACGGGTGGGCTATAGCCTTGGGGGGTGGGGCTGGCCAACTTCGTCCGCCGGACTTGGAATGGCGCGAGACGTTGCGAGGCGCGTCCGTGTGCCAAAAATAGGCCGCGGGCACAGCCGCGCCCAAAAATTCCCGCCCGATGGCCGGGGCGCGAAGTTCGTCCAGCGGAAAATGGCCACAAAAACGGGTGGGCTATAGCCTTGGGGGGTGGGGCTGGCCAACTTCGTCCGCCGGACTCGGAATGGCGCGAGACTTTGTGAGGCACCTCCGTGTGCCAAAAATAGGCCGCGGGCACAGCCACGTCCAAAAATACCCGCCCGAAGGCCGGGGCGCCAAGTTCGTCCTGCGGAAAAAGGGCACAAAAACGGGTGGGCTATAACCTTGGGGGGTGGGGCTGGCCAACTTCGTCCGCCGGACTCGGAATGGCGCGAGACGTTGCGAGGCGCCTCCGTGCACCAAAAATAGGCCGCGGGCACAGCCGCGCCCAAAAATTACCGCCCGATGGCCGGGGCGCGAAGTTCGTCCAGCGGAAAATGGCCACAAAAACGGGTGGGCTATAGCCTTGGGGGGTGGGGCTGGCCAACTTCGTCCGCCGGACTCGGAATGACGCGAGACTTTGCGAGGCGCCTCCGTGCGCCAAAAATAGGCCGCGGACACAGCCGCGCCCAAAAATACCCACCCGAAGGCCGGGGCGCCAAGTTCGTCCAGCGGAAAAAGGCCGCAAAAACGGGTGGGCTATAGCCTTGGGGGGAGGGGATGGCCAACTTCGTCCGCCGGACTCGGAATGGGGTGAACCTTTGCGAGCGGCCTCCGCGTACGAAAAATAGGCAGCGGGCACAGCCGTACCCAAAAATAACCGCCCGAAGTTCGTCCAGCGGAAAAATGGCCAAAAAACGGGTTGGCTATAGCCTTGGGGGTAGGGGCTGGCCAACTTCGTCCGCCGGACTCGGAATTGGGCGAGACTTTGCGAGCGGCCTCCGTGTGCCAAAAATAGGCCCCGGGCACAGCCACGTCCAAAAATAACCCGCCGAAGGTCGTTGCGCCCAAACACCCCAGTGGAAAAATGGCCAAAAAACGGGTGGGCTATACCCTTGGGGGGGGCTGGCCAACGTCGTCCTCCGGTCTCGGAATGGGGCGAGACCTTGCGCGCGGCCTCCGTATGCAAAAAATAGGCCGCGGGCACAGCCGCGCCCAAAAATAACCCCCCGAAGGTCGTTGCGCCCAAACCCCCCAGCGGAAAAATGGCCAAAAAACGGGTGGGCTATAGCCTTAGGAGGAGGGGCTGGCCAACTTCGTCCGCCGGACTCGGAATTGGGCGAGAATTTGCGACCGGCCTCCGCGTGCCAAAAATAGTCTGCGGGCGCAGCCGCGCCCAAAAATAACCGCCCGAAGGCCGGGGCGCCAAGTTCGTCCAGCGGAAAATGGCCACAAAAACGGGTTGGCTATAACCTTGGTGGGTGGGGCTGGCCGACTTCGTCCGCCGGACTCGGAATGGCGCGAGACTTTGCGAGGCGCCTCCGTGTGCCAAAAATAGGCCGTGGGCACAGCCGCACCCAAAAATAAGTGCCCGAAGGTCCGGTCCCCAAGTTCGTCCGTTGCAAAAATGCCCAAAAAACGGGTGGGCTTTAGCCTTGGGGGAAGGGGCTGGCCAAGTTCGTCCGCCGGACTCGGAATTGGGCCAGACTTTGCGAGGGGCCTTCGTGTGCCAAAAATAGGCCGCGGGCACAGTCGCACCCAAAAATAAGTGCCCGAAGGTCCGGTCCCCAAGTTCGTCCGTTGCAAAAACGCCCAAAAAACGGGTGGGCTATAGCCTTGCGGGGATGGGCTGGCCAAGTTTGTCCGGCGGACTCGGAATGGGGCCAGACTTTACGAGGGGCCTCCGTGTGCCAAAAATAGGAGCGGGCACAGCCGCACCCAAAAATAAGTGCCCGAAGGTCCGGTCCCCATGTTCGTCCGTTGCAAAAATGCCCAAAAAATGGGTGGGCTATAGCCTTGGGGGGATGGGCTAGCCCAGGTTCGTCCGCCGGACTCGGAATGGGGCCAGACTTTGCGAGGGACCTCCGTGTGCCAAAAATAGGCCGCGGGGACACAGCCGCGCACAAAAATAACCGCCCGAAGGTCCGGTCCCCAAGTTCGTCCGTCGCAAAACCGCCCAAAAAACGGGTGGGCTATAGCCTTGGGGGGAGGGGCTGGCCATGTTCGTCCGCCGGACTCGGAATGGGGCCAGACTTTGTGCGGGGCCTTCATGTGCCAAAAATAGGCCGCGGGCACAGCCGCACCCAAAAATAAGTGCCCGAAGGTCCGGTCCCCAAGTTCGTCCGTTGCAAAAATGCCCAAAAAACGGGTTGGCTATAGCCTTGGGGGGAGGGGCTGGCCAAGTTCGTCCGCCGGTCTCGGAATGGGGTGAGACTTTGCGAGGGGCCTCCGTGTGCCAAAAATAGGCCGCGGGGACACAGCCGCGCCAAAAAGAAAGCGCCCGAAGGTCTGGTCCCCAAGTTCGTCCGCCGCAAAAACTCCCAAAAAACGGGTGGGCAATAGCCTTGGGGGGAGGGGCTGGCCAAGTTCGTCCGCCAGACTAGGAATGGCGCGAGACTTTGCGAGGCGCCTCCGTGTGCCAAAAATAGGCCGCGGGCACAGCCACGTCCAAAAATACCCGCCCGAAGGCCGGGGCGCCAAGTTCGTCCAGCGGAAAAAGGGCACAAAAACGGGTGGGCTATAGCCTTGGGGGGTGGGGCTGGCCAACTTCGTCCGCCGGACTCGGAATGGCGCGAGACGTTGCGAGGCGCCTCCGTGTGCCAAAAATACGCCGCGGGCACAGCCGCGCCCAAAAATTCCCGCCCGATGGCCGGGGCGCGAAGTTCGTCCAGCGGAAAATGGCCACAAAAACGGGTGGGCTATAGCCTTGGGGCGTGGGGCTGGCCAACTTCGTCCGCCGGACTCGGAATGGCGCGAGACTTTGCGAGGCACCTCCGTGTGCCAAAAATAGGCCGCGGGCACAGCCGCACCCAAAAATAAGTGCCCGAAGGTCCCGTCCCCAAGTTCGTCCGTTGCAAAAATGCCCAAAAAACGGGTGGGCTTTAGCCTTGGGGGAAGGGGCTGGCCAAGTTCGTCCGCCGGACTCGGAATTGGGCCAGACTTTGCGAGGGGCCTTCGTGTGCCAAAAATAGGCCGCGGGCACAGTCGCACCCAAAAATAAGTGCCCGAAGGTCCGGTCCCCAAGTTCGTCCGTTGCAAAAATGCCCAAAAAACGGGTCGGCTATAGCCTTGGGGGGATGGGCTGGCCAAGTTTGTCCGCCGGAGTCAGAATGGGGCCAGACTTTACGAGGGGCCTCCGTGTGCCAAAAATTGGAGCGGGCACAGCCGCACCCAAAAATAACTGCCCGAAGGTCCGGTCCCCAAGTTCGTCCGTTGCAAAAATGCCCAAAAAACGGGTGGGCTATAGCCTTGGCGGGATGGGCTAGCCAGAGTTAAATCCGCCGGACTCGGAATGGGGCCAGACTTTGCGAGCGACCTCCGTGTGCCAAAAATAGGCCGCGGGGACACAGCCGCGCCCAAAAATAACCGCCCGAAGGTCCGGTCCCCAAGTTCGTCCGTCGCAAAATCGCCCAAAAAACGGGTGGGCTATAGCCTTGGGGGGAGGGGCTGGCCATGTTCGTCCGCCGGACTCGGAATGGGGCCAGACTTTGCGCGGGGCCTTCATGTGCCAAAAATAGGCCGCGGGCACAGCCGCACCCAAAAATAAGTGCCCGAAGGTCCGGTCCCCAATTTCGTCCGTTGCAAAAATGCCCAAAAAACGGGTGGGCTATAGCCTTGGGGGGAGGGGCTGGCCAAGTTCGTCCGCCGGTCTCGGAATGGGGTGAGACTTTGCGAGGGGCCTCCGTGTGCCAAAAATAGGCCGCGGGGACACAGCCGCGCCAAAAAGAAAGCGCCCGAAGGTCTGGTCCCCAAGTTCGTCCGCCGCAAAAACTCCCAAAAAACGGGTGGGCAATAGCCTTGGGGGGAGGGGCTGGCCAAGTTCGTCCGCCAGACTAGGAATGGCGCGAGACTTAGCGAGGCGCCTCCGTGTGCCAAAAATAGGCCGCGGGCACAGCCACGTCCAAAAATACCCGCCCGAAGGCCGGGGCGCCAAGTTCGTCCAGCGGAAAAAGGGCACAAAAACGGGTGGGCTATAGCCTTGGGGGGTGGGGCTGGCCAACTTCGTCCGCCGGACTCGGAATGGTGCGAGACATTGCGAGGCGCCTCCGTGTGCCAAAAATACGCCGCGGGCACAGCCGCGCCCAAAAATTCCCGCCCGATGGCCGGGGCGCGAAGTTCGTCCAGCGGAAAATGGCCACAAAAACGGGTGGGCTATAGCCTTGGGGCGTGGGGCTGGCCAACTTCGTCCGCCGGACTCGGAATGGCGCGAGACTTTGTGAGGCACCTCCGTGTGCCAAAAATAGGCCGCGGGCACAGCCGCACCCAAAAATAAGTGCCCGAAGGTCCCGTCCCCAAGTTCGTCTGTTGCAAAAATGCCCAAAAAACGGGTGGGCTTTAGCCTTGGGGGAAGGGGCTGGCCAAGTTCGTCCGCCGGACTCGGAATTGGGCCAGACTTTGCGAGGGGCCTTCGTGTGCCAAAAATAGGCCGCGGGCACAGTCATACCCAAAAATAAGTGCCCGAAGGTCCGGTCCCCAAGTTCGTCCGTTGCAAAAATGCCCAAAAAACGGGTCGGCTATAGCCTTGGGGGGATGGGCTGGCCAAGTTTGTCCGCCGGACTCGGAATGGGGCCAGACTTTACGAGGGGCCTCCGTGTGCCAAAAATAGGAGCGGGCACAGCCGCACCCAAAAATAACTGCCCGAAGGTCCGGTCCCCAAGTTCGTCCGTTACAAAAATGCCCAAAAAACGGGTGGGCTATAGCCTTGGCGGGATGGGCTAGCCCAGGTTCGTCCGCCGGACTCGGAATGGGGCCAGACTTTGCGAGCGACCTCCGTGTACCAAAAATAGGCCGCGGGGACACAGCCGCGCCCAAAAATAACTGCCCGAAGGTCCGGTCCCCAAGTTCGTCCGTTGCAAAAATGCCCAAAAAACGGGTCGGCTATAGCCTTGGGGGGATGGGCTGGCCAAGTTTGTCCGCCGGACTCGGAATGGGGCCAGACTTTACGAGGGGCCTCCGTGTGCCAAAAATAGGAGCGGGCACAGCCGCACCCAAAAATAACTGCCCGAAGGTCCGGTCCCCAAGTTCGTCCGTTACAAAAATGCCCAAAAAACGGGTGGGCTATAGCCTTGGCGGGATGGGCTAGCCCAGGTTCGTCCGCCGGACTCGGAATGGGGCCAGACTTTGCGCGGGGCCTTCATGTGCCAAAAATAGGCCATGGGCACAGCCGCACCCAAAAATAAGTGCCCGAAGGTCCGGTCCCCAATTTCGTCCGCCGCAAAAATGCCCAAAATTGGGTGGGCTATACCCTTGGGGAGAGGGGCTGGCGAAGTTCATCCGCCGGACTCGGAATGGGGCAAGACTTTGCGAGGGGCCTCTGTGCGCCAAAAATAGCCCGCGGGCACAGCCGTACCCAAAAATAAGCTCCCGAAGGTCCGGTCCTCATGTTCGTCCGCGGCAAAAATGCCGAAAAAACGGGTGGGCTATAGCCTTGGGGGGAGGGGCTGGCCAAGTTCGTCCGCCGGACTCGGAATGGGCCCAGATTTTGCGAGGGTTCTCCGTGCACCAAAAATAGGCCGTGGGAACAGCCGCGCCCAAAAATAAGTGCCGGAAGGCCCGGTCCTCAAGTTTGTGCGCCGCAAAAATGCCGAAAAAAAGGGTGGGCTAAAGGCTTGGGGGAGGGTCTGGACAAGTTAAATCCATGGGACTCGGAATGGGGCCGAGACTGCGAGGGCCTCCATGGGCCAATAATGGGCCATCGGCATAGCCGTACCCAAAAATAAGCGGCCGAAGGTCCGGTCCCCAAGTTCGTCCGCCGCAAAAATGCCCAAAAAACGGGTGGGTTATAGCCTTGGGGGAGGGGCTGGCCAAGTTCGTCCGCCGGACTCGGAATGGGGCCAGACTTTGTGAGGGGCCTCCGTGCGCCAAAAATAAGCCACGGGCACAGCCGAACCAAAAAATAAGTGCCCGAAGGTCCGGTCCCCAATTTCATCCTCCGCAAAAATGCCCAAAAAACAGGTGGGCTATAGCCTTGGGGGGAGGGGCTGGCCAAGTTCGTCCCCCGGACTCGGAATGGGGCCAGACTTTGTGAGGGGTCTTCGTGCACCAAAAATAGGCCGCGGGCACAGCCGTGCCCTAAAATAAGCGCCCGAAGGTGAGGTCCCCAAGTTCGTCCGCCGCAAAAATGCCCAAAATTGGGTGGGCTATACCCTTGGGGGGAGGGGCCGGCCAAGTTCGTCCGCCGGACTCGGAAGGGGGCCAGACTTTGCGAGGGGCCTCGGTGTACCAAAAATAAGCCACGGGCACATCCGCTCCCAAAAATAAGCGCCCAAAGGTCTGGTCCCCAAGTTCGTCCACCGTAAAAAACGGGCGCGCTATAGCCTTGGGGGGAGGGGCTGGCCAAGTTCGTCCGCCGAACTCGGAATGGGGCCAGACTTTGCGAGGGGCCTCCGTGCGCCAAAAATAGACCACGGACACAGCCGCGTCCAAAGTAAGCGCCCGAAGGTCCGGTCCCCAAGTTCGTTCACCACAAAAATGATGAAAAAACGGGTGGGCTATAGCCTTTGGGGGAGGGGCTGGCCAAGTTCGTCCACCGGACTCGGATTGGGCCCAGATTTTGCGAGGGTCCTCCGTGCGCCAAAAATAGGCCGCGGGAACAGCCGTACCCAAAAACAAGCGCCCGAAGGCCCGGTCCCCAAGTTCATCCCCCGCAAAAAACGGGCGGGCTATAGCCTTGGGGGGAGGGGCTGGCCAAGTTCGTCCGCCGAACTCGGAATGGGGCCAGACTTTGCGAGGGGCCTCCGTGCGCCAAAAATAGACCACGGACACAGCCGCGTCCAAAGTAAGCGCCCGAAGGACGGGGCGCCAAGTTCGTCCAGCGGAAAAAGGCCACAAAAACGGGTGGGCTATAGCCTTGGGGGGTGGGGCTGGCCAACTTCGTCCGCCGGACTCGGAATGGCGCGAGACTTTGCGAGCGGCCTACGTGTGCAAAAATAGGCCCTGGGCACAGCCGCGCCCAAAAATAACCGCCCGAAGGACGGGGCGCGAAGTTCGTCCTGCGGAAAAAGGCCACAAAAACGGGTGGGCTATAGCCTTGGGGGGAGCGGCTGGCCCACTTCGTCCGCCGGACTCGGAATGGGGCGAGACTTTGCGAGCGGCCTCCGCGTGCCAAAAATAGGCCGCGGGCACGGCCGCGTCCAAAAATAACCCCTCGAAGGTCAGCGTGCCCAAAGCCCCACAGCGGAAAAATGGCCAAAAAACAGGTGGGCTATAGCCTTGGGGGGAGGGGCTGGCGAAGTTCGTCCGCCGGACTCGGAATGGCGCGAGACTTTGCGAGCGGCCTCTGTGTGCCAAAAATAGGCCCCGGGCACAGCCGCGCCCAAAAATAACAGCCCGAAGGCCATGGCGCCAAGTTCGTCCAGCGGAAAAATGGCCAAAAAACGGGTGGGCTATAGCCGTGGGGGGAGGGGCGGGCCCAGTTCGTCCGCCGGACTCGGAATGGGGCGATACTTTGCGAGCGTCCTCCGTGTGCCAAAAATAGGCCGTGAGCACAGCCGCGCCCAAAAATAACCGCCCGAAGGCCAGGGCGCCTAGTTCCTCCAACGGAAAAAAGCCACAAAAACGGGTGGGCTATGGCCTTGGGGGGTGGGGCGCGCCAACTTCGTCAGCCAGACTCGGAATGGCGCGAGACTTTGCGAGGCACCTCCGTGTGCCAAAAATAGGCCATGGGCATAGCCGCGTCCAAAAATACCCGCCCGAAGGCCGGGGCGCCAAGTTCATCCAGCGGAAAAAGGCCACAAAAACGGGTGGGCTATAGCCTTGGGGGGTGGGGCTGGCCAACTTCGTCCGTCGGACTCGGAATGGCGCGATACTTTACGAGGCGCCTCCGCATGCCAAAAATAGGCCGCGGGCACAGCTGCACCCAAAAATACCCGCCCGAAGGCCGGGGCGCCAAGTTCGTCCAGCGGAAAAAGGCCACAAAAATGGGTGGGCTATAGCCTTGGGGTGTGGGGCTGGCCCACTTCGTCCGCCGGACTCGGAATGGCGCGAGAATTTGCGAGGTGCCTCCGTGTGCGAAAAATAGGCCGCGGGCCCAGCCGCGCCCAAAAATACCCTCCCGAAGGCCGGGGCGCCAAGTTCGTCCAGCGGAAAAAGGCCACAAAAACGGGTGGGCTATAGCCTTGGGGGGTGGGGCTGGCCAACTTCGTCCGTCGGACTCGGAATGGCGCGAGACTTTACGATGCACCTCCGCATGCCAAAAATAGGCCACGGGCTCAGCCACGCCCAAAAATACCCTCCCGAAGGCCGGGGCGCCAAGTTCGTCCAGCGGAAAAAGGCCACAAAAACGGGTGGGCTATAGCCTTGGGGGGTGCGGCTGGCCGACTTCGTCCGCCGGACTCGGAATGGCGCGAGACTTTGCGAGGCGACTCCGTGTGCCAAAAATAGGCCGCGGACACAGCCGCGCCCAAAAATACCCTCCCGAAGGCCGGGGCGCCAAGTTCGTCCAGCGGAAAAAGGCCACAAAAACGGGTGGGCTATAGCCTTGGGGGGTGGGGCTGGCCGACTTCGTCCGCCGGACTCGGAATGGCGCGAGAGTTTGCGAGGCGACTCCGTGTGCCAAAAATAGGCCGCGGACACAGCCGCGCCCAAAAATACCCGCCCGAAGGCCGGGGCGCCAAGTTCGTCCAGCGGAAAAAGGCCACAAAAACGGGTGGGTTATAGCTTTTGGGGGTGGGGCAGGCCGACTTCGTCCGCCGGACTCGGAATGGCGCGAGACTTTCCGAGGCGCCTCCGCATGCCAAAAATAGGCCGCGGGCACAGCCGCACCCAAAAATACCCGCCCGAAGGCCGGGGCGCCAAGTTCGTCCAGCGGAAAAAGGCCGCAAAAACGGGTGGGCTATAGCCTTGGGGGGTGGGGCTGGCCCACTTCGTCCGCCGGACTCGGAATGGCGCGAGACTTTACGAGGCGCCTCCGTGTGCTAAAAATAAGCCGCGGGTACAGCCGCGCCCAAAAATACCCTCCCGAAGGCCGGGGCGCCAAGTTCGTCCAGCGGAAAAAGGCCACAAAAACGGGTGGGCTATAGCCTTGGGGGGTGGGGCTGGCCGACTTCGTCCGCCAGACTCGGAATGGCGCGAGACTTTGCGAGGCGACTCCGTGTGCCAAAAATAGGCCGCGGACACAGCCGCGCCCAAAAATACCCACCCGAAGGCCGGGGCGCCAAGTTCGTCCAGCGGAAAAAGGCCACAAAAACGGGTGGGCTATAGCCTTGGGGGGTGGGGCTGGCCAACTTCGTCCGTCGGACTCGGAATGGCGCGAGACTTTACGATGCACCTCCGCATGCCAAAAATAGGCCGCGGGCACAGCCGTACCCAAAAATACCCGCCCGAAGGCCGGGGCGCCAAGTTCGTCCAGCGGAAAAAGGCCACAAAAACGGGTGGGCTATAGCCTTGGGGGGTGGGGCTGGCCCACTTCGTCCGCCGGACTCGGAATGGCGCGAGACTTTACGAGGCGCCTCCGTGTGCTAAAAATAGGCCGCGGGCACAGCCGCGCCCAAAAATACCCTCCCGAAGGCCGGGGCGCCAAGTTCGTCCAGCGGAAAAAGGCCACAAAAACGGGTGGGCTATAGCCTTGGGGGGTGGGGCTGGCCGACTTCGTCCGCCGGACTCGGAATGGCGCGAGACTTTCCGAGGCACCTCCGCATGCCAAAAATAGGCCGCGGACACAGCCGCGCCCAAAAATACCCGCCCGAAGGCCGGGGCGCCAAGTTCGTCCAGCGGAAAAAGGCCGCAAAAACGGGTGGGCTATAGCCTTGGGGGGTGGGGCTGGCCCACTTCGTCCGCCGGACTCGGAATGGCGCGAGACTTTACGAGGCGCCTCCATGTGCTAAAAATAAGCCGCGGGTACAGCCGCGCCCAAAAATACCCTCCCGAAGGCCGGGGCGCCAAGTTCGTCCAGCGGAAAAAGGCCACAAAAACGGGTGGGCTATAGCCTTGGGGGGTGGGGCTGGCCGACTTCGTCCGCCGGACTCGGAATGGCGCGAGACTTTGCGAGGCGCCTCCGTGTGCTAAAAATAGGCCGCGGGCACAGCCGCGCCCAAAAAAACCCTCCCGAAGGCCGGGGCGCCAAGTTCGTCCAGCGGAAAAAGGCTACAAAAACGGGTGGGCTATAGCCTTGGGGGGTGGGGCTGGCCGACTTCGTCCGTCGGACTCAGAATGGCGCAAGACTTTACGATGCACCTCCGCATGCCAAAAATAGGCCGCGGGCACAGCCGCACCCAAAAATACCCGCCCGAAGGCCGGGGCGCCAAGTTCGTCTAGCGGAAAAAGGCCGCAAAAACGGGTGGGCTATAGCCTTGGGGGGTGGGGCTGGCCCACTTCGTCCGCCGGACTCGGAATGGCGCGAGACTTTACGAGGCGCCTCCATGTGCTAAAAATAAGCCGCGGGTACAGCCGCGCCCAAAAATACCCTCCCGAAGGCCGGGGCGCCAAGTTCGTCCAGCGGAAAAAGGCCACAAAAACGGGTGGGCTATAGCCTTGGGGGGTGGGGCTGGCCGACTTCGTCCGCCGGACTCGGAATGGCGCGAGACTTTGCGAGGCAACTCCGTGTGCCAAAAATAGGCCGCGGACACAGCCGCGCCCAAAATACCCCCCCGAAGGCCGGGGCGCCAAGTTCGTCCAGCGGAAAAAGGCCACAAAAACGGGTGGGCTATAGCCTTGGGGGGTGGGGCTGGCCCACTTCGTCCGCCGGACTCGGAATGGCGCAAGACTTTGCGAGGTGCCTCCGTGTGAGAAAAATAGGCCGCGGGCACAGCCGCGCCCAAAAATACCCTCCCGAAGGCCGGGGCGCCAAGTTCGTCCAGCGGAAAAAGGCCACAAAAACGGGTGGGCTATAGCCTTGGGGGGTGGGGCTGGCCCACTTCGTCCGCCGGACTCGGAATGGCGCGAGACTTTGCGAGGCTACTCCGTGTGGCAAAAATAGACCGCGGACACAGCCGCGCCCAAAAATACCCGCCCGAAGGACGGGGCGCCAAGTTCGTCCAGCGGAAAAAGGCCACAAAAACGGGTGGGCTATAGCCTTGGGGGGTGGGGCTGGCCAACTTCGTCCGTCGGACTCGGAATGGCGCGAGACTTTACGATGCACCTCCGCATGCCAAAAATAGGCCGTGGGCACAGCCGCACCCAAAAATACCCGCCCGAAGGCCGGGGCGCCAAGTTCGTCCAGCGGAAAAAGGCCACAAAATTCGGGTGGGCTATAGCCTTGGGGGGTGGGGCTGGCCCACTTCGTCCGCCGGACTCGGAATGGCGCGAGACTTTAGGAGGCGCCTCCGTGTGGTAAAAATAGGCCGCGGGCACAGCCGCGCCCAAAAATACGCGCCCGAAGGCCGGGGCGCCAAGTTCGTCCAGCGGAAAAAGGCCACAAAAACGGGTGGGCTATAGCCTTGGGGGGTGGGGCTGGCCAACTTCGTCCGCCGGACTCGGAATGGTGAGAGACTTTGCGAGGCGACTCCGTGTGTCAAAAATAGGCCGCGGACACAGCCGCTCCCAAAAATACCCGCCCGAAGGCCGGGGCGCCAAGTTCGTCCAGCGGAAGAAGGCCACAAAAACGGGTGGGCTATAGCCTTGGGGGGTGGGGCTGGCCCACTTCGTCCGCCGGACTCGGAATGGCGCAAGACTTTGCGAGGTGCCTCCGTGTGCGAAAAATAGGCCGCCGGGACAGACGCGCCCAAAAATACCCTCCCGAAGGCCGGGGCGCCAAGTTCGTCCAGCGGAAAAAGGCCACAAAAACGGGTGGGCTATAGCCTTGGGGGGTGGGGCTGACCGACTTCGTCCGCCGGCATCGGAATGGCGCGAGACTTTGCAAGGCGACTCCGTGTGCCAAAAATAGGCCGCGGACACAGCCGCGCCCAAAAATACCCGCCCGAAGGCCGGGGCGCCAAGTTCGTCCAGCGGAAAAAGGCCACAAAAACGGGTGGGCTATAGCCTTGGGGGGTGGGGCTGGCCAACTTCGTCCGTCGGACTCGGAATGGCGCGAGACTTTACGACGCACCTCCGCATGCCAAAAATAGGCCGTGGGCACAGCCGCACCCAAAAATACCCGCCCGAAGGCCGGGGCGCCAAGTTCGTCCAGCGGAAAAAGGCCACAAAAACGGGTGGGCTATAGCCTTGGGGGGTTGGGCTGGCCCGCTTCGTCCGCCGGACTCGGAATGGCGCGAGACTTTACGAGGCGCCTCCGTGTGCTAAAAATAGGCCGCGGACACAGCCGCGCCCAAAAATACGCGCCCGAAGGCCGGGGCGCCAAGTTCGTCCAGCGGAAAAAGGCCACAAAAACGGGTGGGCTATAGCCTTGGGGGGTGGGGCTGGCCAACTTCGTCCGCCGGACTCGGAATGGTGAGAGACTTTGCGAGGCGACTCCGTGTGCCAAAAATAGGCCGCGGACACAGCCGCTCCCAAAAATACCCGCCCGAAGGCCGGGGCGCCAAGTTCGTCCAGCGGAAGAAGGCCACAAAAACGGGTGGGCTATAGCCTTGGGGGGTGGGGCTGGCCCACTTCGTCCGCCGGACTCGGAATGGCGCAAGACTTTGCGAGGTGCCTCCGTGTGCGAAAAATAGGCCGCGGGGACAGACGCGCCCAAAAATACCCGCCCGACGGCCGGGGCGCCAAGTTCGTCCAGCGGAAAAAGGCCACAAAAACGGGTGGGCTATAGCCTTGGGGGGTTGGGCTGGCCCACTTCGTCCGCCGGACTCGGAATGGCGCGAGACTTTACGAGGCGCCTCCGTGTGCTAAAAATAGGCCGCGGGCACAGCCGCGCCCAAAAATACGCGCCCGAAGGCCGGGGCGCCAAGTTCGTCCAGCGGAACAAGGCCACAAAAACGGGTGGGCTATAGCCTTGGGGGTGGGGCTGGCCAACCGTCCGCCCGGACTCGGAATGGTGAGAGACTTTGCGAGGCGCCTCCGTGTGCCAAAAATAGGCCGCGGACACAGCCGCTCCCAAAAATACCCGCCCGAAGGCCGGGGCGCCAAGTTCGTCCAGCGGAAGAAGGCCACAAAAACGGGTGGGCTATAGCCTTGGGGGGTGGGGCTGGCCCACTTCGTCCGCCGGACTCGGAATGGCGCAAGACTTTGCGAGGTGCCTCCGTGTGCGAAAAATAGGCCGCGGGGACAGACGCGCCCAAAAATATCCTCCCGAAGGCCGGGGCGCCAAGTTCGTCCAGCGGAAAAAGGCCACAAAAACGGGTGGGCTATAGCCTTGGGGTGTGGGGCTGGCCCACTTCGTCCGCCGGACTCGGATTGGCGTGAGACTTTGCGAGGTGCCTCCGTGTGCGAAAAATAGGCCGCGGGCACAGCCGCGCCCAAAAATACCCTCCCGAAGGCCGGGGCGCCAAGTTCGTCCAGCGGAAAAAGGCCACAAAAACGGGTGGGCTATAGCCTTGGGGGGTGGGGCTGGCCGACTTCGTCCGCCGGACTCGGAATGGCGCGAGACTTTGCGAGGCGACTCCGTGTGCCAAAAATAGGCCGCGGACACAGGCACGCCCAAAAATACCCGCCCGAAGGCCGGGGCGCCAAGTTCGTCCAGCGGAAAAAGGCCACAAAAACGGGTGGGCTATAGCCTTGGGGTGTGGGGCTGGCCCACTTCGTCCGCCGGACTCGGATTGGCGCGAGACTTTGCGAGGGGCCTCCGTGTGCGAAAAATAGGCCGCGGGCACAGCCGCGCCCAAAAATACCCTCCCGAAGGCCGGGGCGCCAAGTTCGTCCAGCGGAAAAAGGCCACAAAAACGGGTGGGCTATAGCCTTGGGGGGTGGGGCTGGCCGACTTCGTCCGCCGGACTCGGAATGGCGCGAGACTTTGCGAGGCAACTCCGTGTGCCAAAAATAGGCCGCGGACACAGCCGCGCCCAAAAATACCCGCCCGAAGGCCGGGGCGCCAAGTTCGTCCAGCGGAAAAAGGCCACAAAAACGGGTGGGCTATAGCCTTGGGGGGTGGGGCTGGCCCACTTCGTCCGCCGGACTCGGAATGGCGCAAGACTTTGCGAGGTGCCTCCGTGTGAGAAAAATAGGCCGCGGGCACAGCCGCGCCCAAAAATACCCTCCCGAAGGCCGGGGCGCCAAGTTCGTCCAGCGGAAAAAGGCCACAAACCCGGGTGGGCTATAGCCTGGGGGGGTGGGGCTGGCCGACTTCGTCCGCCGGACTCGGAATGGCGCAAGACTTTGCGAGGCACCTCCGTGTGCGCAAAATAGACCGCAGGCACAGCCGCGCCCAAAAATATCCGCCCGAAGGCCGGGGTGCCAAGTTCGTCCAGCGGAAAAAGGCCACAAAAACGGGTGGGCTATAGCCTTGGGGGGTGGGGCTGGCCAACTTCGTCCGTCGGACTCGGAATGGCGCGAGACTTTACGATGCACCTCCGCATGCCAAAAATAGGCCGTGGGCACAGCCGCACCCAAAAATACCCGCCCGAAGGCCGGGGCGCCAAGTTCGTCCAGCGGAAAAAGGCCACAAAATTCGGGTGGGCTATAGCCTTGGGGGGTGGGGCTGGCCCACTTCGTCCGCCGGACTCGGAATGGCGCGAGACTTTAGGAGGCGCCTCCGTGTGCTAAAAATAGGCCGCGGGCACAGCCGCGCCCAAAAATACGCGCCCGAAGGCCGGGGCGCCAAGTTCGTCCAGCGGAAAAAGGCCACAAAAACGGGTGGGCTATAGCCTTGGGGGGTGGGGCTGGCCAACTTCGTCCGCCGGACTCGGAATGGTGAGAGACTTTGCGAGGAGACTCCGTGTGTCAAAAATAGGCCGCGGACACAGCCGCTCCCAAAAATACCCGCCCGAAGGCCGGGGCGCCAAGTTCGTCCAGCGGAAGAAGGCCACAAAAACGGGTGGGCTATAGCCTTGGGGGGTGGGGCTGGCCCACTTCGTCCGCCGGACTCGGAATGGCGCAAGACTTTGCGAGGTGCCTCCGTGTGCGAAAAATAGGCCGCCGGGACAGACGCGCCCAAAAATACCCTCCCGAAGGCCGGGGCGCCAAGTTCGTCCAGCGGAAAAAGGCCACAAAAACGGGTGGGCTATAGCCTTGGGGGGTGGGGCTGACCGACTTCGTCCGCCGGCATCGGAATGGCGCGAGACTTTGCAAGGCGACTCCGTGTGCCAAAAATAGGCCGCGGACACAGCCGCGCCCAAAAATACCCGCCCGAAGGCCGGGGCGCCAAGTTCGTCCAGCGGAAAAAGGCCACAAAAACGGGTGGGCTATAGCCTTGGGGGGTGGGGCTGGCCAACTTCGTCCGTCGGACTCGGAATGGCGCGAGACTTTACGACGCACCTCCGCATGCCAAAAATAGGCCGTGGGCACAGCCGCACCCAAAAATACCCGCCCGAAGGCCGGGGCGCCAAGTTCGTCCAGCGGAAGAAGGCCACAAAAACGGGTGGGCTATAGCCTTGGGGGGTGGGGCTGGCCCACTTCGTCCGCCGGACTCGGAATGGCGCAAGACTTTGCGAGGTGCCTCCGTGTGCGAAAAATAGGCCGCGGGGACAGACGCGCCCAAAAATATCCTCCCGAAGGCCGGGGCGCCAAGTTCGTCCAGCGGAAAAAGGCCACAAAAACGGGTGGGCTATAGCCTTGGGGTGTGGGGCTGGCCCACTTCGTCCGCCGGACTCGGATTGGCGTGAGACTTTGCGAGGTGCCTCCGTGTGCGAAAAATAGGCCGCGGGCACAGCCGCGCCCAAAAATACCCTCCCGAAGGCCGGGGCGCCAAGTTCGTCCAGCGGAAAAAGGCCACAAAAACGGGTGGGCTATAGCCTTGGGGGGTGGGGCTGGCCGACTTCGTCCGCCGGACTCGGAATGGCGCGAGACTTTGCGAGGCGACTCCGTGTGCCAAAAATAGGCCGCGGACACAGGCACGCCCAAAAATACCCGCCCGAAGGCCGGGGCGCCAAGTTCGTCCAGCGGAAAAAGGCCACAAAAACGGGTGGGCTATAGCCTTGGGGTGTGGGGCTGGCCCACTTCGTCCGCCGGACTCGGATTGGCGCGAGACTTTGCGAGGGGCCTCCGTGTGCGAAAAATAGGCCGCGGGCACAGCCGCGCCCAAAAATACCCTCCCGAAGGCCGGGGCGCCAAGTTCGTCCAGCGGAAAAAGGCCACAAAAACGGGTGGGCTATAGCCTAGGGGGGTGGGGCTGGCCGACTTCGTCCGCCGGACTCGGAATGGCGCGAGACTTTGCGAGGCGACTCCGTGTGCCAAAAATAGGCCGCGGACACAGCCGCGCCCAAAAATACCCGCCCGAAGGCCGGGGCGCCAAGTTCGTCCAGCGGAAAAAGGCCACAAAAACGGGTGGGCTATAGCCTTGGGGGGTGGGGCTGGCCAACTTCGTCCGTCGGACTCGGAATGGCGCGAGACTTTACAATGCACCTCCGCATGCCAAAAATAGGCCGCGGGCACAGCCGCGCCCAAAAATACCCTCCCGAAGGCCGGGGCGCCAAGTTCGTCCAGCGGAAAAAGGCCACAAAAACGGGTGGGCTATAGACTTGGGGGGTGGGGCTGGCCGACTTCGTCCGCCGGACTCGGAATGGCGCGAGACTTTGCGAGGCGACTCCGTGTGCCAAAAATAGGCCGCGGACACAGCCGCGCCCAAAAATACCCGCTCGAAGGCCGGGGCGCCAAGTTCGTCCAGCGGAAAAAGGCCACAAAAACGGGTGGGCTATAGCCTTGGGGGGTGGGGCTGGCCAACTTCGTCCGTCGGACTCGGAATGGCGCGAGACTTTACGATGCACCTCCGCATGCCAAAAATAGGCCGCGGGCACAGCCGCACCCAAAAATACCCGCCCGAAGGCCGGGGCGCCAAGTTCGTCCAGCGGAAAAAGGCCACAAAAACGGGTGGGCTATAGCCTTGGGGGGTGGGGTTGGCCCACTTCGTCCGCCGGACTCGGAATGGCGCGAGACATTACGAGGCGCCTCCGTGTGCTAAAAATAGGCCGCGGGCACAGCCGCGCCCAAAAATACCCTCCCGAAGGCCGGGGCGCCAAGTTCGTCCAGCGGAAAAAGGCCACAAAAACGGGTGGGCTATAGCCTTGGGGGGTGGGGCTGGCCGACTTCGTCCGCCGGACTCGGAATGGCGCGAGACTTTGCGAGGCGACTCCGTGTGCCAAAAATAGGCCGCAGACAGAGCCGCGCCCAAAAATACCCACCCGAAGGCCGGGGCGCCAAGTTCGTCCAGCGGAAAAAGGTCACAAAAACGGGTAGGCTATAGCCTTGGGGGGTGGGGCTAGCCAACTTCGTCCGTCGGACTCGGAATGGCGCGAGACTTTACGATGCACCTCCGCATGCCAAAAATAGGCCGCGGGCACAGCTGCACCCAAAAATACCCGCCCGAAGGCCGGGGCGCCAAGTTCGTCCAGCGGAAAAAGGCCACAAAAACGGGTGGGCTATAGCCTTGGGGGGTGGGGCTGGCCCACTTCGTCCGCCGGACTCGGAATGGCGCGAGACTTTACGAGGCGCCTCCGTGTGCTAAAAATAGGCCGCGGGCACAGCCGCGCCCAAAAATACGCGCCCGAAGGCCGGGGCGCCAAGTTCGTCCAGCGGAAAAAGGCCACAAAAACGGGTGGGCTATAGCCTTGGGGGGTGGGGCTGGCCAACTTCGTCCGCCGGACTCGGAATGGTGAGAGACTTTGCGAGGCGACTCCGTGTGCCAAAAATAGGCCGCGGACACAGCCGCTCCCAAAAATACCCGCCCGAAGGGCGGGGCGCCAAGTTCGTCCAGCGGAAGAAGGCCACAAAAACGGGTGGGCTATAGCCTTGAGGGGTGCGGCTGGCCAACTTTGTCCGCCGTACTCAGAATGGCGCGAGCCTTTGCGAGGCACCTCCGTGTGCCAAAAATAGGCCGCGGCGACAGCCGCGCCCAAAAATACCCGCCCGAAGGCCGGGGCGCCAAGTTCGTCCAGCGGAAAAAGGCCACAAAAACGGGTGGGCTATAGCCTTGGGGGGTGCGGCTGGCCAACTTCGTCCGCCGTACTCGGAATGGCGCGAGACTTTGCGAGGCACCTCCGTGTGCCAAAAATTGGCCGCGGCCACAGCCGCACCAAAAAATACCCGCCTGAAGGCCGGGGCGCCATGTTCGTCCAGCGGAAAAAGGCCACAAAAACGGGTGGGCTATAGCCTTGGGGGGTGGTGCTGGCCGATTTCGTCCGCCCGACTCGGAATGGCGCGAGACTTTTTGAGGCGCCTCCGTGTGCCAAAAATAGGCCGCGGGCACAGCCACGCCCACAAATACCCGCCCGATGGCCGAGGCGCCAAGTTCGTCCAGTGGAAAAAGGCCACAAAAACGGGTGGGCTATAGCCTTGAGGGGTGGGGCTGGCCAATTTTGTCCGCCGGACTCGGAATGGCGCGAGACTTTGCGAGGGGCCTCCGTGTGCCAAAAATAGGCCGTGGCCACAGCCGCGCCGAAAAATAACCGCCCGAAGGCCGGGGCGCCAAGTTCGTCCAGCGGAAAAAGGCCACAAAAACGGGTGGGCTATGGCCTAGGGGGGTGGGGCGCGCCAACTTCGTCCGCCGGACTCGGAATGGTGCGAGACTTTGCAAGGGGCCTCCGTGTGCCAAAAATAGGCCGCGGGTACAGCCACGCCCACAAATACCCGCCCGATGGCCGAGGCGCCAAGTTCGTCCAGTGGAAAAAGGCCACAAAACCGGGTGGGCTATAGCCTTGGGGGGTCGGGCTGGCCAACTTCGTCCGCCGGACTCGGAATGGCGCGAGACTTTGCGAGGGGCCTCCGTGTGCCAAAAATAGGCCGTGGCCACAGCCGCGCCGAAAAATAACCGCCCGAAGGCCCGGGCGCCAAGTTCGTCCAGCGGAAAAAGGCCACAAAAACGGGTGGGCTATGGCCTAGGGGGGTGGGGCGCGCCAACTTCGTCCGCCGGACTCGGAATGGTGCGAGACTTTGCGAGGGGCCTCCGTGTGCCAAAAATAGGTCGCGGGCACAGCCACACCCAAAAATAACCGAACGAAGGCCGGGTTGTTCGTCCAGTGGAAAAAGGCCACAAAAACGGGTGGACTATAGCCTTGGGGGGTGGTGCTGGCCAAGTTCGTCCGCCGGACTCGGAATGGCGCGAGACTTTACGAGGCGCCTCCGTGTGCTAAAAATAGGCCGCGGGCACAGCCGCGCCCAAAAATACGAGCCCGAAGGCCGGGGCGCAAAGTTCGTCCAGCGGAAAAAGGCCACAAAAACGGGTGGGCTATGGCAATGGCGGTTGGGGCTGGCCAAGTTCGTCCGCCGGATATGGAATGAGACCAGACTTTGTGAGCGGCATCCGTGTGCCAAAATTAGGCCGTGGGCACAGCCGTGCCCAAAAATAACCACCCGAAGGCCGGGGCGCCAAGTTCGTCCAGCGGAAAAAGGCCACAAAAACAGGTGGGCTATAGCCTTGGGGAGTGGGCTGGCCAAGTTCGTCCGCCGGACCCGGACTCGGAATGGGACGAGACATTGCGAGCGGCCTCAATGTGCCAAAAATAGGCTACGGGATCAGCCGCGCCCGAAAATAACCGCCCGAAGGCCGGGGCGCCAAGTTCGTCCAGCGTAAAACGGCCACAAAAATGGGTGAGCTATAGCTTTGTGGGGTGGGGCTGGCCACGTTAAATCTGCGGACTCGGAATGGGGCGAGACTTTGCGAGCGGCCTCCGTGTACGAAAAATAGGCCGCGGGCACAGCCGCGCCCATAAATAACCGCCCGAAGGCCGGGGCGCCAACGTCGTCCAGCGGAAAAAGGCCCCACAAACGGGTGGGCTATAGCCTTGTGGGGTGGGGATGGCCACGTTCGTCTGCCGGACTCGGAATGCGGCGAGACTTTGCGAGCGGCCTCCGTGTACCAAAAATAGGCCGCGGACACAGCCGCCCAAAAAAATAACCACCCAAAGGCCGGGGCGCCAAGTTTGTCCAGCGGAAAAAGGCCACAAAAATGGGTGGGCTATGGCCTTGGGGGGTGGGGCTGGCCAAGTTTGTCCGCTGGACTCGGAATGGGGTGAGACTTTGCGAGCGGCCTCCGCGTACCAAAAATAGGACGTGGGCACAGCCGCGCCCAAAAATAACCGAACGAAGGCCGGGTTGTTCGACCAGCGGAAAAAGGCCACAAAAACGGGTGGGCTATAGCCTTGGGGGTGGGCCGGGCCAAGTTCGTCCGCCGGGCTCGTAATGGGACGAGACCGTGCGAGTGGCCATTGTGTGCCAAAAATAGGCCGCGGGCACAGCCGTACCCAAAAATAACCGCCCGAAGGCCGGGGCGCCAAGTTCGTCCTGCGGAAAAAGGCCACAAAAACGGGTGGGCTATAGCCTTGGGGGGTGGGACTGGCCAAGTTCGTCCGCCGGATATGGAATGAGACCAAACTTTGTGAGCGGCATCCGTTTGCCAAAATTAGGCCGTGGGCACATACCTGCCCAAAAATAACCACCCCAAGCCAGGGGCGCCAAGTTCGTCAATCCGAAAAAGGCCACAAAAAAAGGTGAGCTATAGCATTGGGGAGTGGGCTGGCCAAGTTCGTCCGCCGGACCCGGACTCGGAATGGGACGAGACATTGCGAGCGGCCTCAATGTGCCAAAAATAGGCTACGGGATCAGCCGCGCCCGAAAATAACCGCCCGAAGGCCGGGGCGCCAAGTTCGTCCAGCGTAAAACGGCCCCAAAAATGGGGGAGCTATAGCTTTGTGGGTTGGGGATGGCCACGTTAAATCTGCGGACTCGGAATGGGGCGAGACTTTGCGAGCGGCCTCCGTGTACCAAAAATAGGCCGCGGGCACAGCCGCGCCCATAAATAACCGCCCGAAGGCCGGGGCGCCAACGTCGTCCAGCGGAAAAAGGCCCCACAAAAACGGGTGGGCTATAGCCTTGGGGGTTGGGGCTGGCCAAGTTCGTCCGCCGGACTCGGAATGGGGCGAGAATTTGTAAGCGGCCTCTATGTTCCAAAAATAGGCCGCGGGCACAGCCGCGCCCAAAAATAACCGCACGATGGCCGGGGCGCCAAGTTCGTCCAGCGGAAATAGGCCACAAAAACGGGTGGGCTATAGCCTTGGGGGGTGGGGCTGGCCAAGTTCGTCCGTCGGACTCGGAATGGGTTGAGACTTTGCGAGCGGCCTCCGTGTGCCAAAAATAGGCCGAGGGCACAGCCGCGCCCAAAAAGAACCGCCTGAAGGACGGGGCGCCAAGTTCGTCCAACGGAAAAAGGCCACAAACACGGGTGGGCTATAGCCTTGGGGGGTGGGGCTGGCCTAGTTCGTCCGCCGGACTTGGAATGGGGCGAGACTTTACGAGTGGCCTCCATGTACAAAACATAGGCCGCAGGCACAGGCACGCCCAAAAATAACCACCCGAAGGCAGGGTCGCCAAGTTCGTCCAGCGTAAAAAGGCCACAAAAACGGGTGGGCTATAGCGTTGGGGGGTGGGGCTGCCCAAGTTTGTCCGCCGGCCTAGGAATGGGACGAGACATTGCGAGCGGCACCCGTGTGCCAAAAGTAGGTCGCGTGCACAGCCACAACCAAAAATAACCGCCCGAAGGCCGCGGAACCAAGTTCGTCCAGCGGAAAAAGGCCATAAAAACGGGCGGGTTATAGCCTTCGGGGGTGGGGCAGGCCAAGTTCGTCAGCCGGACTTGGAATGGGACGAGACATTGCGAGCGACCTCCGTGGCCCAAAAATATGCCGCGGTCACAGCCGCGCCGAAAAATGACTGTCCGAAGGCCGTGGCGCCTAGTTCGTCCAGCGGAAATAGGCCACAAAAACGGGTGGGCTACAGCCTTGGGGGGTGGGGCTGTCCAAGTTCGTCCGCCGGACTCGGAATGGGATGAGACTTTGCGAGCGGTGTCCGTGTGCCAAAAATAGGCCGCAGACGTAGCCACGCCTAAAAATAACAGCCCGAAAGTAGGCGCGCCAAGTACGTCCAGCGGAAAAAGGCCACAAAAACGGGTGGGCTATAGCCTTGGGGGGTGGGGCTGGCCCAGTTCGTCTGCCGGGCTCGGAATGGGACGAGACTTTGGGAGGAGCCGCCATGTGCCAAAAATATGCCGCGGTCACAGCCGCGCCAAAAAATGACTGTCCGAAGGCCATGGCGCCTAGTTCGTCCAGCAGAAAAAGGCCACAAAAACGGGTGGGCTATAGCCTTGGGGGGTGGGGCTGGCGAAGTTCGTACGTCGGACTCGGAATGGGGTGAGACTTTGCGAGCGGCTTCCGTGTGCTGAAAATAGGCCGCGGGCACAGCCGCGCCCAAAAATAACCGCCCGAAGGCAGGGTCGCCAAGTTCGTCCAGCGCAAAAAGGCCACAAAAACGGGTGGGCTATAGCGTTGGGGGGTGGGGCTGCCCAAGTTTGTCCGCCGGCCTAGGAATGGGACGAGACTTTGTGAACGGCCTCCGTGTGCCAAAAATAGGCCGCGGGTACAGCCGCACCCAAAAATAACCGCCCGAAGGCCGGGGCGCCAACTTCGTCCAACGGAAAAAGGCCACAAAAACGGGTGGGCTATAGCCTTGGGGGGTGGGGCTGGCCAAGTTTGTCCGCCGGACTTGGAATTGGACGAGACATTGCGAGCGGCCACCGTGTGCCAAAAATAGCACATGGGCACAGCCGCGCCCAAAAATAACAGCCCGAAGGCCGGGGCGCCAACTTCGTCCAGCGGAAAAAGGCCACAAAAACAGTTGGGCTATAGCCTTGGGGGGTTGGGCTGGCCTAGTTCGTCCGCCGGACTAAGAATGGGGTGAGAATTTGCGAGCGACCTCCGTGTGCCAAAAATAGGCCGAGGGACTAGCTGGGCCAGAGTTAACCGCCCGAAGTCCGGGACGCCAAGTTCGTCCTGCGGAAAAAGGCCACAAAAATGGGTGGGCTATAGCCTTGGGGGGCGGGGCTGGCCTAGTCCGTCCGCCGGACAAAGAATGGGGCGAGACTTTGTGAGCAGCCTCTGTGTACCAAAAATAGGCCGCGGGCAAAGCCGCGCCCAAAAATAACCGCCCGAAGGTCGGGACGTCAAGTTCGTCCTGCGGAAAAAGGCCACAAAAACGGGTGGGCTATAGCCTTGGGGGGTGGGGCTGGCCAAGTTAGTCCGCCGGACTCGGAATGGGGAGAGACTTTGCGAGCGGCCTCCGTTTACTAAAAATAGGCCGCGGGCAAACCCGCACCCAAAAATAACCGCGCGAAGTCCGAGGCGCCAAGTTCGAAGAGCGGAAAAAGGACACAAAAACGGGTGGGCTATAGCCTTGGGGGGTGGGGCTGGCCAAGTTCGTCCGCCAGAATCGGAATGGGGTGAGACTTCGCGAGCGACCTCCGTGTGTCAAAAATAGGCCGCGGGCACAGCCGCACCCAAAAATAACTGCCCGAAGGCCGGGGCGCCAAGTTCCTCCAACGGGAAAAGGCCACAAAAATGGGTGGGCTATAGCCTTGGGGGGTGGGGCTGGCCTAGTTCGTCCGCCGGACTCGGAATGGGGCGAGACTTTGCGAGCGGCCTCCGTGTGCTAAAAATAGGCCGCGGACAAAGCCGCGCTAAAAAATAACAGCCCGAAGTCCGAGGCGCCAAGTTCGAAGAGCGGAAAAAGGCCATAAAAACGGGTGGGCTATAGCCTTAGGGGGTGGGACTGGCCAAGTTCATCCGCCGGACTCGGAATGGGGAGAGACTTTGTGAGCGGCCTCCGTGTGCCAAAAGTAGGTCGCGGGCACAGCCACACCCAAAAATAACTGCCCGAAGGCCGGGGCGCCAAGTTCGTCCAGCGGAAAAAGGCCACAAAAACGGGAGGGCTATAGCCTTGGGAGGTGGGGTTGTCCAAGTTCGTCCGCCGGACTCGGAATGGGATGAGACTTTGCGAGCGGCCTCCGTGTACCAAAAATAGGCCCTGGGCACAGCCGCGCCCAAAAATAACTGCCCGAAGGCCGGGGCGCCAAGTTCGTCCCAGCGGAAAAAGGCCACAAAACACGGGTGCGATATAGCCTTGGGGGGGGGGGCTGGCCAAGTTCGTCTGCCGGACTCGGAATGGGATGAGACTTTGCGAGCGGCCTCCCGTGTGCCAAAAATAGGCCCTGGGCACAGCCGCGCCCAAAAATAACTCCCCGAAGGCCGGGGCGCCAAGTTCGTCCAGCGGAAAAAGGCCACAAAAACGGGTGGGCTATAGCCTTGGGAGGTGGGGTTGTCCAAGTTCGTCCGCCGGACTCGGAATGGGATGAGACTTTGCGAGCGGCCTCCGTGTACCAAAAATAGGCCCTGGACACAGCCGCGCCCAAAAATAACTGCCCGAAGGCCGGGGCGCCAAGTTCGTTCAGCGGAAAAAGGCCACAAAAACGGGTGGGCTATAGCCTTGGGGGGTGGGACTGGCCAAGTTCATCCGCCGGACTCGGAATGGGGAGAGACTTTGCGAGCGGCCTCCGTGTGCCAAAAGTAGGTTACGGGCACAACCACACCCAAAAATAACCGCCCGAAGGCCGCGGAACCAAGTTCGTCCAGCGGAAAAAGGCCATAAAAACGGGCGGATTATAGCCTTGGGGGGTGGTGCAGGCCAAGTTCGTCAGCTGGACTCGGAATGGGGAGAGACTTTGCGAGCGGCCTCCGTGTGCCAAAAGTAGGTTGCGGGCACAGCCACACCCAAAAATAACCGCCCGAAGGCCGCGGAACCAAGTTTGTCCAGCGGAAAAAGGCCATAAAAACGGGCGGGTTATAGCCTTGGGGGGTGGGGCAGGCCAAGTTCGTCAGCCGGACTTGGAATGGGACGAGACATTACGAGCGACCTCCGTGGCCCAAAAATATGCCGCGGTCACAGCCGCGCTGAAAATTGACTGTCCGAAGGCCGTGGCGCCTAGTTCGTCCAGCGGAAAAAGGCCATAAAAACGGGCGGGTTATTACCTTGGGGGGTGGTGCAGGCCAAGTTCGTCAGCCGGACTCGGAATGGGGAGAGACTTTGCGAGCGGCCTCCGTGTGCCAAAAGTAGGTTGCGGGCACAGCCACACCCAAAAATAACCGCACGAAGGCCGCGGAACCAAGTTCGTCCAGCGGAAAAAGGCCATAAAAACGAGCGGGTTATAGCCTTGGGGGGTGGGGCAGGCCACGTTCGTCAGCCGGACTTCGAATGGGACGAGACATTGCGAGCGGCCTCCCTGTGCCAAAAGTAGGTTGCGGGCACAGCCACACCCAAAAATAACCGCCCGACGGCCGTGGAACCAAGTTCGTCCAGCGGAAAAAGGCCATAAAAACGGGCGGGTTATAGCCTTGGGGGGTGGGGCAGGCCAAGTTCGTCAGCCGGACTGGGAATGGGGCGAGACTTTGCGAGCGGCCTCTGTGTGCTAAAAATAAGAAGTGCGCACAGCCGCAATAAAAAATAACCGCCCAAAGGCCGGGGCGTCAAGTTCGTCCAGCGGAAAAAGGCCACAAAAACGGGTGGGCTATTGCCTTGGGGGGTGGGGCTGGCCAAGTTCGTCCGCCGAACACGGAATGGGGCGAGACTTTGCGAGCGGCCTCCGTGTGCCAAAAATAGGCTACGGGCACAGCCGCGACCAAAAATAACCACCCGAAGGCCGGGCCGCCAAGTTCGTCCAGCGGAAAAAGGCCACAAAAACGGGTGGGCTATAGCCTTGCGGGCTGGGGCTGGCCAAGTTCGTTCGCCAGACTCGGAATGGGGTAGGACATTGCGAGCGTCCTCCGTGTGCACAAAATAGGCCGCGGGCACAGCCGCACACAAAAATAACCGCCCGATGGCCGGGGCGCCAAGTTCGTCCAGCGGAAAAAGGCCACAAAAACGGGTGGGCTATAGCCTTGAAGTGGGGCTGGCCAATTGTCCGCCGGACGCGGCATGGGGCACGACCTTGCGAGCGGCCTACGTGTGCCAAAAATAGGCAGTGGCACATCCGCGCCCAAAAATAACCGTCTGAAGGCAGGCGCGCCAAGTTCGTCCAGCGGAAAAAGGCCACAAAAACGGGTGGGCTATAGCCTTGGAGGGTGGGGCTGGCCAAGTTCGTCCGCCTGACTCGGAATGGGCTGAGACTTTGCGAACGGCCTCCGTGTGCCAAAAATAGGCTGCGGGTACAGCCGCGCCCAAAAATAACCGCCCGAAGGCCGGTGCGCCAAGTTCGTCCAGCGGAAAAAGGCCACAAAAACGGGTGGGGTATAACCTTAGGGGGTGGGGCAGGCCAAGTTCGTCCGCCGGACTCGGAATGGGGCGAGACTTTCCGAGCGGCCTCCGTGTTCTGAAAATAGACTGCAGGCACAGCAGCGCCCAAAAATAACAGTTCGAAGGCCGGGGCGCCAAGTTCGTCCAGCAGAAAAAGGACACAAAAACGGGTGGGCTATAGCCTTGGGGGTGGAGCTGGCCAAGCTCGTCCGCCGGACTGCGAATGGGGCAAGACTTTGCGAGCGGCCTCCGTGTGCTAAAAATAGGCCGCGGGCACAGCCGCACACAAAAATAACCGCCCGAAGGCCGGTGCGCGAAGTTCGTCCAGCGGAAAAAGGCCACAAAAATGGGTGGGCTAAAGCCTTGGGTGGTGGGGCTGGCCAAGTTCGTCCGCCGTACTCGGAGTGGGGCGAGAATTTACGAGCGGCCTCTGTGTGCCAAAAATAGGCCGCGGGCACAGCCGCGCACAAAAATAACCACTGGAAGGCCGGGCCGTCAAGTTCGTCCAGCGAAAAAAGGCCACAAAAACGGGTGGGCTATAGCCTTGGGGTGTGGAGCTGGCCAAGTTCGTCCGCCGGACTGGGAAAGGGGCGAGACCTTGCGAGCGGCCTTTGTGTGCTAAAAATAGACCGCGGGCACAGCCGCGCCCAAAAATAACCGCCCGAAGGCCGGGGCGCCAAGTTCGTCCAGCGGAAAAAGGCCACAAAAACGGGTGGGCTATAGCCTTTGGGGGTGGGACTGGCCAAGTTCGTCCGCCGGACCCGGAATGGGGCGTGACTTTGCGAGCGGCCTATGTGTGCCAAAAATAGGCCACGGGCACAGCCGCACCCAAAAATAACCGCCCGATGGCCGGGGCGCCAAGTTCGTCCAGCGGAAAAAGGCCACAAAAACGGGTGGGCTATAGCCTTGGGGAGTGGGGCTGGCCCACTTCATCCGCCGGACTCAGACTAGCGCGAGAGTTTGTGAGGCACCTCCGTGTGCCAAAAATAGGCCGCGGTCACAGCCGCGCCCAAAAATACCCGCCCGAAGGCCGGGGCACCAAGTTCGTCCAGCGGAAAATGGCCACAAAAACGGGTGGGCTATAGCCTTGGGTGGTGGGGCTGGCCAACTTCATCCGCCGGACTCGGAATGGCGCGAGACTTTGCGAGGCACCTCCGTGTGCCAAAAATAGGCCGTGGGCACAGTCTCGCCAAAAAATACCCGCCCGAAGGCCGGGGCGCCAAGTTAGTCCAGCGGAAAAAGGCCACAAAAACGGGTGGGCTATAGCCTTGAGGGGTGGGGCTGGCCAACTTCGTCCGCCGGACTCGGAATGGCGCGAGACTTTGCGAGGCACCTCCGTGTGCCAAAAATAGTCCGCGGGCACAGCCGCGACCAAAAATACCCGCCCAAAGGCCGCAGCGTCAAGTTCGTCCAGCGGAAAAAGGCCACAAAAACGGGTGGGCTATAGCCTTGGGGGGTGGGGCTGGCCAACTTCGTCCGCCGGACTCGGAATGGCGCGAGTCTTTGCGAGGCGCGTCCGTGTGCTAAAAATAGGCCACGGACACAGCCGCGCCCAAAAATACCCGCCCGAAGGCCGCGGCGCCAAGTTCGTCCAGCGGAAAAAGGCCACAAAAACGGGTGGGCTATAGCGTTGGGGGGTGAGGCTGGCCCACTTCGTCCGCCGGACTCGGAATGGCGCGAGACTTTGCGAGGTACCTACGTGTGCCAAAAATAGTCCGCGGCCACAGCCACGCCCCCAAAAACCCTCCCGAAGGCCGCGGCACAGAGTTCGTCCAGCGGAAAAAGGCCACAAAAACGGTTGGGCTATAGCCTTGGGGGGTGGGGCTGGCCCACTTTGTCCGACGGACTTGGAATGGCGCGAGACTTTGCGAGAAACCTCCGTGTGAAAAACATAGGCCCCGGGCACAGCCGCACCCGAAAATAACCGCCCGAAGGCCGGGGCGCAAAGTTCGTCCAGCGGAAAAAGACCACAAAAACGGGTGGGCTATAGCCTTGGGGGGTGGGGCTGGCCCACTTCGTCCGCCGGACTTGGAATTGCGCGAGACTTTGCGACGCGCCTCCGTGTGCTAAAAATAGGCCGCGGACACAGCCGCGCCCAAAAATACCCGCCCGAAGGCCGCGGCGCCAAGTTCGTCCAGCGGAAAAAGGCCACAAAAACGGGTGGGCTATAGCCTTGGGGGGTGGGGCAGACCGACTTCGTCCGCCGGACTCGGAATGGCGCGAGACTTTGCGAGGCTCCTCCGTGTGCCAAAAATAGGCCGCGGGCACAGCCGCGACCAAAAATACACGCCCAAAGGCCGCAGCGTCAAGTTCGTCCAGCGGAAAAAGGCCACAAAAACGGGTGGGCTATAGCCTAGGGGGTGGGCTGGCCAACTTGTCCGCTCGGACTCGGAATGGCGCGAGTCTTTGCGAGGCGGGTCCGTGTGCTAAAAATAGGCCACGGACACAGCCGCGCCCAAAAATACCCGCCCGAAGCCCCCGGCGCCAAGGGCGTCCAGCGGAACAAGGCCACAAAAACGCGTGGGCTATAGCGTTGGGGGGTGAGGCTGGCCCACTTCGTCCGCCGGACTCGGAATGGCGCGAGACTTTGCGAGGTACCTACGTGTGCCAAAAATAGGCCGCGGGCACAGCCGCGCCCAAAAATACCCACCCGAAGGCCGCGGCGCCAAGTTCGTCTAGCGGAAAAAGGCCACAAAAACGGGTGGGCTATAGCCTTGGGGGGTGGGGCTGGCCCACTTCGTCCGCCGGACTCGGAATGCCATGAGACTTTGCGACGGGCCTCCGTGTGCCAAAAATAGGCCGCGGGCAAAGCCGCGCCTAAAAATAACCGCCCGAAGGTCGAGGCGCCAAGTTCGTCCAGCGGAAAAAGGCCACAAAAACGGGTGGGCTATAGCCTTGGGGGGTGGGGCTGGCCAACTTCGTCCACCGTACTCGGAATGGCGCGAGACTTTGCGAGGCGCCTCCGTGTGCCAAAACTAAGCTGCGGACACAGCCGCGCCAAAAAATACCCGCCCAAAGGCCGCGGCGCCAAGTTCGTCCAGCGGAAAAAGGCCACAAAAACGGGTGGGCTATAGCCTTGGGGGGTGGGGCTGGCCAACTTCGTCCGCCGGACTCGGAATGGCGCGAGACTTTGCGAGGCTCGTCCGTTTGCCAAAAATAGGCCGCGGGCAAAGCCGCGACCAAAAATACCCGCCCGAAGGCCGCGGCGCCAAGTTCGTCTAGCGGAAAAAGGCCACAAAAACGGGTGGGCTATAGCCTTGGGGGGTGGGGCTGGCCAACTTCGTCCGCCGGACTCGGAATGGCGCGAGACTTTGCGAGGCGCGTCCGTGTGCTAAAAATAGGCCGCGGACACAGCCGCGCCCAAAAATACCCGCCCGAAGGCCGCGGCGCCAAGTTCGTCCAGCGGAAAAAGGCCACAAAAACGGGTGGGCTATAGCGTTGGGGGGTGAGGCTGGCCCACTTCGTCCGCCGGACTCGGAACGGCGCGAGACTTTGCGAGGTGCCTACGTGTGCCAAAAATAGGCCGCGGGCACAGCCGCGGCCAAAAATACCCGCCCGAAGGCCGCGGCGCCAAGTTCGTCTAGCGGAAAAAGGCCACAAAAACGGGTGGGCTATAGCCTTGGGGGGTGGGGCTGGCCAACTTCGTCCGCCGGACTCGGAATGGCGCGAGAGTTTGCGAGGTGCCTCCGTGTGCCAAAAATAGGATGCGGGCACAGCCGCGCCCAAAAATACCCGCCCGAAGGCCGCGGCGCCAGGTTCGTCCAGCAGAAAAAGGCCACAAAAATGGGTGAGCTATAGCCTTGGGGGGTGGGGAAGGCCAACTCCGTCCGCCTGACACGGAATGGCGCGAGACTTTGCGAGGTGCTTCCGTGTGGCAAATATAGGCCGCGGGCACAGCCGCGACCAAAAATACCAGCCCAAAGGCCGCGGCGTCAAGTTCGTCCAGCGGAAAAAGGCCACAAAAACGGGTGGGCTATAGCCTTGGGGGGTGGGGCTGGCCAACTCCGTCCGCCGGACATGGAATGGCGCGAGACTTTGCGAGGCTCCTCCGTGTGCGAAAAATAGGCCGCGGGCACAGCCGCGACCAAAAATACCCGCCCGAAGGCCAGGGCGCCAATTTCGTCCAGCGGAAAAAGGCCACAAAAACGGGTGGGCTATAGCCTTGGGGGGTGGGGCTGGCCAACTTCGTCCGCCGGACTCGGAATGGCGCGAGACTTTGCGAGGCGCCTCCGTGTGCCAAAACTAAGCTGCGGACACAGCCGCGCCAAAAAATACCCGCCCAAAGGCCGCGGCGCCAAGTTCGTCCAGCGGAAAAAGGCCACAAAAACGGGTGGGCTATAGCCTTGGGGGGTGGGGCTGGCCAACTTCGTCCGCCGGACTCGGAATGGCGCGAGACTTTGCGAGGCTCCTCCGTTTGCCAAAAATAGGCCGCGGGCAAAGCCGCGACCAAAAATACCCGCCCGAAGGCCGCGGCGCCAAGTTCGTCCAGCGGAAAATGGCCACAAAAACGGGTGGGCTATAGCCTTGGGGGGTGGGGCTGGCCAACTTCGTCCGCCGGACTCGGAATGGCGCGAGACTTTGCGAGGCGCGTCCGTGTGCTAAAAATAGGCCGCGGACACAGCCGCGCCCAAAAATACCCGCCCGAAGGCCGCGGCGCCAAGTTCGTCCAGCGGAAAAAGGCCACAAAAACGGGTGGGCTATAGCCTTGGGGGGTGGGGCAGACCGACTTCGTCCGCCGGACTCGGAATGGCGCGAGACTTTGCGAGGCTCCTCCGTGTGCCAAAAATAGGCCGCGGGCACAGCCGCGACCAAAAATACCCGCCCAAAGGCCGCAGCGTCAAGTTCGTCCAGCGGAAAAAGGCCACAAAAACGGGTGGGCTATAGCCTTGGGGGGTGGGGCTGGCCAACTTCGTCCGCCGGACTCGGAATGGCGCGAGTCTTTGCGAGGCGCGTCCGTGTGCTAAAAATAGGCCACGGACACAGCCGCGCCCAAAAATACCCGCCCGAAGGCCGCGGCGCCAAGTTCGTCCAGCGGAAAAAGGCCACAAAAACGGGTGGGCTATAGCGTTGGGGGGTGAGGCTGGCCCACTTCGTCCGCCGGACTCGGAATGGCGCGAGACTTTGCGAGGTACCTACGTGTGCCAAAAATAGGCCGCGGGCACAGCCGCGCCCAAAAATACCCACCCGAAGGCCGCGGCGCCAAGTTCGTCTAGCGGAAAAAGGCCACAAAAACGGGTGGGCTATAGCCTTGGGGGGTGGGGCTGGCCCACTTCGTCCGCCGGACTCGGAATGCCATGAGACTTTGCGACGGGCCTCCGTGTGCCAAAAATAGGCCGCGGGCAAAGCCGCGCCTAAAAATAACCGCCCGAAGGTCGAGGCGCCAAGTTCGTCCAGCGGAAAAAGGCCACAAAAACGGGTGGGCTATAGCCTTGGGGGTGGGGCTGGCCCACTTCGTCCGCCGGACTCGGAATTCCGCGAGACTTTGCGAGGGGCCTCCGTGTGCCAAAAATAGGCCGCGGACAAAGCCGCGCCCAAAAATAACCGCCCGAAGGTCGAGGCGCCAAGTTCGTCCAGCGGAAAAAGGCCACAAAAACGGGTGGGCTATAGCCTTGGGGGGTGGGGCTGGCCAACTTCGTCCGCCGGACTCGGAATGGCGCGAGACTTTGCGAGGCTCCTCCGTGTGCCAAAAATAGGCCGCGGGCACAGCCGCGACCAAAAATACCCGCCCGAAGGCCGCGGCGCTAACTTCGTCCAGCGGAAAAAGGCCACAAAAACGGGTGGGCTATAGCCTTGGGGGGTTGGGCTGGCCAACTTCGTCCGCCGGACTCGGAATGGCCGAGAATTTGCGAGGCGCGTCCGTGTGCTAAAAATAGGCCGCGGACACAGCCGCGCCCAAAAATACCCGCCCGAAGGCCGCGGCGCCAAGTTAGTCCAGCGAAAAAGGCCACAAAAACGGGTGGGCTATAGCCTTGGGGGGTGGGGCTGGCCGACTTCGTCCGCCGGACTCGGAATAGCGCGAGACTTTGCGAGGCGCCTCCGTGTGCCAAAACTAAGCTGCGGACACAGCCGCGCCAAAAAATACCCGCCCAAAGGCCGCGGCGCCAAGTTCGTCCAGGGGAAAAAGGCCACAAAAACGGGTGGGCTATAGCCTTGTGGTCTGGCCAAATTCGTCCGCCGGACTCGGAATGGCGCGATACTTTACGAGGCGCCTCCGTGCGCCAACAATAGGCCGCGGGCACAGCCGCGCCCAAAAATACCCGCCCGAAGGCCGGGGCACCAACTTCGTCCAGCGGAAAAAGGCCACAAAAACGGGTGGGCTATAGCCTTGGGGGGTGGGGCTGGCCAACTTCGTCCGCCGGACTCGGAATGGCGCGAGAGTTTGCGAGGCGCCTGCGTGCGCCAACAATAGGCCGCGGGCACAGCCGCGCCCAAAAATACCCGCCCGAAGGCCGCGGCGCCAAGTTCATCCAGAGGAAAAAGGCCACAAAAACGGGTGGGCTATAGCCTTGGGGGGTGGGGCTGGCCAACTTCGTCCGCCGGACTCGGAATGGCGCGAGAGTTTGCGAGATGCCTCCGTGTGCCAAAAATAGGATGCGTGCACAGCCGCGCCCAAAAATTCCCGCCCGAAGGCCGCGGCGCCAGGTTCGTCCAGCGGAAAAAGGCCACAAAAACGGGTGCGCTATAGCCTTGGGGGGTGGGGAAGGCCAACTTCGTCCGCCGGACACGGAATGGCGTGAGACTTTGCGAGGTGCCTCCGTGCGCCAAATATAGGCCGCGGGCACAGCCGTACCCAAAAATACCCGCCCGAAGGCCGCGGCGCCAAGTTCGTCCAGCGGAAAAAGGCCACAAAAACGGGTGGGCTATAGCCTTGGGGGGTGGGGCTGGCCAACTTCGTCCGCCGGACTCGGAATGGCGCGAGATTTTGCGAGGCTCCTCCGTGTGCCAAAAATAGGCCGCGGGCACAGCCGCGACCAAAAATACCCGCCCGAAGGCCGCGGCGCCATGTTCGTCCAGCGGAAAAAGGCCACAAAAACGGGTGGGCTATAGCCTTGGGGGGTGGGGCTGGCCAACTTCGTCCGCCGGACTCGGAATGGCGCGAGACTTTGCGAGGCGCCTCCGTGTGCCTAAACAAAGCTGCGGACACAGCCGCGCCAAAAAATACCCGCCCAAAGGCCGCGGCGCCAAGTTCGTCCAGGGGAAAAAGGCCACAAAAACGGGTGGGCTATAGCCTTGGGGGGTGTGGCTGGCCAAATTCGTCCGCCGGACTCGGAATGGCGCGAGACTTTACGAGGCGCCTCCGTGCGCCAACAATAGGCTGCGGGCACAGCCGCGCCCAAAAATACCCGCCCGAAGGCCGCGGCGCCAAGTTCATCCAGAGGAAAAAGGCCACAAAAACGGGTGGGCTATAGCCTTGGGGGGTGGGGCTGGCCAACTTCGTCCGCCGGACTCGGAATGGCGCGAGACTTTGCCAGCGGTCTCCTTGTGCCAAAAATAGGCCCCGGGCACAGCCGCGCCCAAAAATAACCGCCCGAAGGCCGCGGCGCCAACTTCGTCCAGCGGAAAAAGGCCACAAAAACGGGTGGGCTATAGCCTTGGGGGGTGGGGCTGGCCAACTTCGTCCGCCGGACTCGGAATGGCGCGAGAGTTTGCGAGGCGCCTGCGTGCACCAACAATAGGCCGCGGGCAAAGCCGCGCCCAAAAATACCCGCCCGAAGGCCGCGGCGCCAAGTTCATCCAGAGGAAAAAGGCCACAAAAACTGGTGGGCTATAGCCTTGGGGGGTGGGGCTGGCCCACTTCGTCCGCTGGACTCGGAATGGCGCGAGAGTTTGCGAGATGCCTCCGTGTGCCAGAAATAGGATGTGTGCACAGCCGCGCCCAAAAATACCCGCCCGAAGGCCGCGGCGCCAGGTTCGTCCAGCGGAAAAAGGCCACAAAAACGGGTGAGCTATAGCCTTGGGGGGTGGGGAAGGCCAACTTCGTCCGCCGGACACGGAATGGCACGAGACTTTACGAGGTGCCTCCGTGCGCCAAATATAGGCCGCGGGCACAGCCGTACCCAAAATTACCCGCCCGAAGACCGCGGCGCCAAGTTCGTCCAGCGGAAAAAGGCCACAAAAACGGGTGGGCTATAGCCTTGGGGGGTGGGGCTGGCCAACTTCGTCCGCCGGACTCGGAATGGCGCGAGACTTTGCGAGCGGCCTCCGCGTGCCAAAAATAGGCCGCGGGCCCAGCCGCGCCCAAAAATAACCGCCTGAAGGCCGGGGCGCCAAGTTCGTCCAGCGGAAAAATTGCCAAAAAACGGGTACAGCCGCGCCCAAAAATAACCACCAGAAGGTCGGCGCGCCCAAACCCCCCAGCGGAAAAATGGCCATAAAACGGGTGGGCTATAGCCTTGGGGGGAGGGGCTGGCCAAGTTCATCCGCCGCACCCGGAATGGGACGAGACTTTGCGATCGGCCTATGCGTGCCAAAAATAGGCAGCGAGCACAGCCGCGCCCAAAAATAACCCCCCGAAGGCCGGGGGGTCAAGTTCGTCCAGCGGAAAAATGGCCAAAAAACGGGTGGGCTATAGCCTTGGGGGGAGGGGCTGGCCAACTTCATCCGCCGGACCCGGAATGGGACGAGACTTTGCGATCGGCCTCTGCGTGGCAAAAATAGGCAGCGGGCACAGCCGCACAGAAAAATAACCCCCCGAAGGTCGGCGCGCCCAAACCCCCCAGCGGAAAAATGGCCAAAAAACGGGTGGGCTATAGCCTTGGGGGGAAGGGCTGGCCAACTTCGTCCGCCGGACTCGGAATGGGGCGAGACTTTGCGAGCGGCCTCCGCGTGCCAAAAATAGGCCGCGGGCACAGCCGCGTCAAAAAGTAACCCCCCGAAGGTCGACGCGCCCAAACCCCCCAGCGGAAAAATGGCCAAAAAACGGGTGGGCTATAGCCTTGGGGGGAGGGGCTGACCAACTTCGTCCGCCGGACTCGGAATGGGCGAGACTTTGCGAGCGGCCTCCGCGTGCCAAAAATAGGCCGCGGGCCCAGCCGCGCCCAAAAATAACCCCCCGAAGCTCGGCCCGCCCAAACCCCCCAGTGGAAAAATTGCCAAAAAACGGGTGGGCTATAGGCTTGGGGGGAGGGGCTGGCCCACTTCGTCCGCCAGACTCGGAATGGGGTGAGACTTTGCGAACGGCCTCCGCGTGCCAAAAATAGGCCGCGGGCACAGCCGCGTCCAAAAATAACCGCCCGAAGGCTGGGGCGCCAAATTCGTCCAGCGGAAAAATGGCCAAAAAACGGGTGGGCTATAGCCTTGGGGGGAGGGGCTGGCCAACTTCGTCCGCCGGACTCGGAATGGGGCAGGACTTTGCGAGCAGCCTCCGCGTGCCAAAAATAGGCCGCGGGCACAGCCGCGCCCAAAAATAACCCCCCCAAGGTCGGCGCGCCCAAACCCCCCAGCGGAAAAATGGCCATAAAACGGGGGATTTATAGCCTTGGCGGGAGGGGCTGGCCCACTTCATCCGCCGGACTCGGAATGGGGCGAGACTTTGCGAGCAGGCTCCGCGTGCCAAAAATAGGCTGCGGGCACAGCCGCACCCAGAAATAACCGCCCGAAGGCCGGGGCGCCAAGTTTGTCCAGCGGAAATAATGGCCAAAAAACGGGTGGGCTATAGCCTTGTGGGGAGGGGCTGGCCAACTTCGTCCGCCGGACTCGGAATGGGACGAGACTTTGCGAGCAGCCTCCACGTGCCAAAAATAGGCCGCGGGCACAGCCGCGCCCAAAAATAACACCACGAAGGTCGGCGCGCCCAAACCCCTCAGCGGAAAAAAGGACAAAAAACGGGTGGGCTATAGCCTTGGGGGGAGGGGCTGGCCAACTTCGTCCGCCGGACTCGGAATGGGGAGAGCCTTTGCGAGTGGCCTCCGCGTGCCGAAAATAGGCCGCGGGCACAGCCGTACCAAAAAATAACCCGCCGAAGGTCGGCGCGCCCAAACCCCCCAGCGGAAAAATGGCAGAAAAACGGGTGGGCTATAGCCTTGGGGGGAGGGGCTGGCCAACTTAGTCCGCCGGACTCGGAATGGGGCGAGACTTTGCGAGCAGCCTCCGCGTGCCAAAAATAGGCCACGGGCACAGCCGCACCAAAAAATAACCCGCCGAAGGTCGGCGCGCCGAAACCCCCAAGCGGAAAAATGGCCAAAAAACGGGTGGGCTATAGCCTTGGGGGGAGGGGCTGGCCCACTTCGTCCGCCAGACTCGGAATGGGGCGAGACTTTGCGAACGGCCTCCGCGTACGAAAAATAGGCCGCGGGCACAGCCGCGCGCAAAAATAACAGCCCGAAGGCCGGGGCGCGAAGTTCGTCCAGCGGAAAAATGGCCAAAAAACGGGTGGGCTATAGCCTTGGGGGGAGGAGCTGGCCCACTTCGTCCGCCGGAATCGGAATGGGATGAGACTTTTCGAACGGACTCCGCGTGCCAAAAATAGGCCGTAGGCACAGAAACGCCCAAAAATAACCCCCCGAAGGTCGGCGCTCCCAAACCCCCCAGCGGAAAAATGGCCAAAAAATGGGTGGGCTATAGCCTTGGGGGGAGGGGCTGGCCAACTTCGTCTGCCGGACTCGGAATGGGGTGAGACTTTACGAACGGCCTCCTCCGTGCAAAAATAGGTCAGCGGGCACAGCCGCGTCTAAAAATTACCGCCCGAAGGCCGGCGCGCCAAATACCCCCAGCGGAAAAATGGCCAAAAAACGGGTGGGCTATAGCCTTGGGGGGAGGGGCTGGCCAACTTCGTCCGCCGGACTCGGAATGGGGCAAGACTTTGCGAGCGGCCTCCGCGTGCCAAAAATAGGCCGCGGGCCCAGCCGCGCCCAAAAATAACCCCCCGAAGCTCGGCCCACCCAAACCCCCCAGTGGAAAAATTGCCAAAAAACGGGTGGGCTATAGCCTTGGGGGGAGGGGCTGGCCAACTTCGTCCGCCGGACTCGGAATTGGGCGAGACTTTGCGAGCGGCCTCCGCGTGCCAAAAATAGGCCGCGGGCACAGCCGCTCCCAAAAATAACCGCCCGAAGGTCGGGGCGCCACGTTCGTCCAGCGGAAAAATGGCCAAAAAACGGGTGGGCTATAGCCTTGGGGGGAGGGGCTGGCCAACTTCGTCTGCCGGACTCGGAATGGGGCGAGACTTTGCGAGTGGCCTCCGCGTGCCAAAAATAGGCTGCGGGCATAGCCGCGCCCAAAAATAATCCCCCGAAGGTCGGCGCGCCCGAACCCCCCAGCGGAAAAATGGCCAAAACACGGGTGGGCTATAGCCTTGGGGGGAGGGGCTGGCCAACTTCGTCCGCCGGACTCGGAATTGGGTGAGACTTTGCGAGCGGCCTCCGCGTGCCAAAAATAGGCCGCGGGCACAGCCGCTCCCAAAAATAACCGCCCGAAGGCCGGGGCGCCAACTTCGTCAAGCGGAAAAATGGCAAAAAAACGGGTGGTCTATAGCCTTGGGGGGAGGGGCTGGCCAACTTCGTCCGCCGGACTCGGAATTGGGCGAGACTTTGCGAGCGGCCTCTGCGTACAAAAAATAGGCCGCGGGGACAGCCGCGCCCAAAAATAACCGCCCGAAGGCCGGGGTGCCAAGTTCGTCCAGCGGAAAAATGGCCAAAAAACGGGTGGTCTATAGCCTTGGGGGGAGGGGCTCGCCAACTTCGTCCGCCGGATTCGGAATGGGGCGAGACATTACGAGCGGCCTCCGCATGCCAAAAATAGGCCGCGGGCATAGCCGCGCCCAAAAATAACCCCCCGAAGGTCGGCGCGCCCAAACCCCCCAGCGGAAAAATGGCCAAAACACGGGTGGGCTATAGCCTTGGGGGGAGGGGCTGGCCAACTTCGGCCGCCGGACTCGGAATTGGGCGAGACTTTGCGAGCGGCCTCCGCGTGCCAAAAATAGGCCGCGGGCACAGCCGCTCCCAAAAATAACCGCCCGAAGGCCGGGGCGCCAAGTTCGTCCAGCGGAAAAATGGCCAAAAAATGGGTGGGCTATAGCCTTGGGGGGAGGGGCTGGCCAACTTCGTCCGCCGGACTCGGAATGGGGCGAGACTTTGCAAGCGGCCTCCGCGTGCCAAAAATAGGCCGCGGGCACAGCCGCTCCCAAAATAACCGCTTGAAGGCCGGGCGCCAAGTTCGCCCAGCGGAAAAATGGCCAAAAAACGGGTGGTCTATAGCCTTGGGGGGAGGGGCTCCCCAACTTCGTCCGCCGGACTCGGAACGGGGTGAGACTTTGCGAGCGGCCTCCGCGTGCCAAAAATAGGCCGCTGGCACAGCCACGCTAAAAAATAATCGCCCGAAGACCAGGGCGCCAAGTTCGCCCAGCGGAAAAATGGCCAAAAAACGGGTGGGCTATAGCCTTGGTGGGAGGGGCTAGCCAACTTCGTCCGCCGGACTCGGAATGGGGCAACACTTTGCGAGCGGCCTCCGCGTGCCAAAAATAGGCCGCGGGCACAGCCGCACCCAAGAATAACTGCCCGAAGGCCGGGGCGCCAAGTTCGTCCAGCGGAAAAATGGCCAAAAAACGGGTGGTCTATAGCCTTGGGGGGAGGGGCTCCCCAACTTCGTCCGCCGGACTCGGAACGGGGTGAGACTTTGCGAGCGGCCTCCGCGTGCCAAAAATAGGCCGCTGGCACAGCCACGCTAAAAAATAATCGCCCGAAGACCAGGGCGCCAAGTTCGCCCAGCGGAAAAATGGCCAAAAAACGGGTGGGCTATAGCCTTGGTGGGAGGGGCTAGCCAACTTCGTCCGCCGGACTCGGAATGGGGCAACACTTTGCGAGCGGCCTCCGCGTGCCAAAAATAGGCCGCGGGCACAGCCGCACCCAAGAATAACTGCCCGAAGGCCGGGGCGCCAAGTTCGTCCAGCGGAAAAATGGCCAAAAAACGGGTGGTCTATAGCCTTGGGGGGAGGGGCTCGCCAACTTCGTCCGCCGGACTCGGAATTGGGCGAGACTTTGCGAGCGGCCTCCGCGTGCCAAAAATAGGCCGCGGGCACAGCCGCTCCCAAAAATAACCTCCCGAAGGCCGGGGCGCCAAGTTCGTCCAGCGGAAAAATGGCCAAAAAATGGGTGGGCTATAGCCTTGGGGGGAGGGGCTGGCCAACTTCGTCCGCCGGACTCGGAATGGGGCGAGACTTTGCAAGCGGCCTCCGCGTGCCAAAACTAGGCCGCGGGCACAGCCGCTCCCAAAAATAACCGCCCGAAGGCCGTGGCGCCAAGTTCGTCCAGCGGAAAAATGGCCAAAAAACGGGTGGTCTATAGCCTTGGGGGGAGGGGCTCGCCAACTTCGTCCGCCGGATTCGGAATGGGGCGAGACATTACGAGCGGCCTCCGCGTGCCAAAAATAGGCCGCGGGCATAGCCGTGCCCAAAAATAACCCCCCGAAGGTCGGCGCGCCCAAACCCCCCAGCGGAAAAATGGCCAAAACACGGGTGGGCTATAGCCTTGGGGGGAGGGGCTGGCCAACTTCGTCCGCCGGACTCGGAATTGGGCGAGACTTTGCGAGCGGCCTCCGCGTGCCAAAAATAGGCCGCGGGCATAGCCGCGCCAAAAAATAACCGCCCGAAGGCCGGGGCGCCAAGTTCGTCCAGCGGAAAAATGGCCAAAAAACGGGTGGGCTATAGCCTTGGGGGGAGGGGCGGGCCAACTTCGTCCGCCGGACTCGGAATTGGGCGAGACTTTGCGAGCGGCCTCCGCGTGCCAAAAATAGGCCGCGGGCACAGCCGCGCCCAAAAATAACCGCCCGAAGGCCGGGGCGCCAACTTCGTCTAGCGGAAAAATGGCAAAAAAACGGGTGGTCTATAGCCTTGGGGGGAGGGGCTGGCCAACTTCGTCCGCCGGACTCGGAATGGGGCGAGACATTGCGAACGGCCTCCGCGTGCCAAAAATAGGCCGCGGGCACAGCCACAGCCAAAAATAACCGCCCTAAGGCCGGGGCGCCAAGTTTGTCCGGCGGAAAAAGGCCACAAAAATGGGTGGCTATAGCCTTGGGGGGTGGGGCCGGCCAATTTCGTCCGCCGGACTCGGAATGGGGCGAGCCTTTGCGAACGGCCTCCGTGTGCCAAAAATAGCCCACGGGCTCAGCCGTACCCAAAAATAACCGCCCGAAGGCCGGAGCGCCAAGTTCGTCCAGCGGTAAAAGGCCACAAAAATGGGTGGGCTATAGCCTTGGGGGGTGGGGCAGGCCACGTTCGTCCGCCGGACTCGGAATGGGGTGAGACTTTGCGAACGGCCTCCGTGTGCCAAAAATAGACCGCGGGCACAGCTGCGCCAAGTTCGTCCAGCGGAAAAAGTTTAGAAAAGCGGGTGGGCTATAGCCTTGGGGGGTGGTGCTGGCAAAGTTCATCCGCCGGACTCGGAATGGGGCGAGACTTTGCGAGCAGCCTCTGTGTTGTAAAAATAGGCCGTGGGCACAGCCGGGCCCAAAAACAACTGCCCGAAGGCCAGGGCGGCAAGTTCGTCAAGTGGAAAAAGGCCACAAAACGGGTGGGCTATGGCCTTGGGGGGTAGGGCTTGCCAAGTTCGTCCGCCGGACTCGGAATGGGCCGAGCCTTTGCGAACGGCCTACGTGTGCCAAAAATATGCCGGTGCACAGCCGCGCCCAAAAATAACCACCCGAAGGCTGGGGCGCCAAGTTCGTCCAGCGGAAAAAGGCCACAAAAACGGGTGGGCTATTGCCTTGGGGGGTGGGGCTTGCCACGTTCGTCCGCTAGACTCGGAATGGGGCGAGACTTTGCGAGCGCCCTAGGTGTGCCAAACATAGGCCGCGGGCACAGCTTCCCCCAAAAATAACCACCCGAAGGCCGGGGCGCCACGGTCGTCCAGCGGGAAAAGGCCACAAACCCGGGTGGGCTATCGCCTTGGGGGGTGGGGCTGGCCGAGTTCTGGGTCCGCCTGGACTCGGAATGGGGCGAGACTTTGCGCGAGCGGCCTCTGTGTGCTAAAAATAAGAAGTGCGCACAGCCGCGATAAAAATAACCGCCCAAAGGCCAAGGCGTCAAGTTCGTCCCAGCAGCGGAAAAAGGCCACAAAAACGGGTGGGCTATAGCCTTGGGGGTGGGGCTGGCCAAGTTCATTCGCCAGACTCGGAATGGGGTAGGACATTGCGGCGTCCTCCGTGTGTACAAAATAGGACGCGGCACAGCCGCGCTTCAAAAATAACTGCCCGAAAGCCGGGCGCCAAGTTCGCCCAGCGGAAAAAATGCCACAAAAACGGGTGGGCTATAGCCTTGGGGGTGGGGCTGGCCAAGTTCGTCCGCGGGGACTCGGAATGGGGAGAGACTTTACGAGCAGCCTCCGTGTGCAAAACTAGGTCGCGGGCACAGCCAGCGCTTGAAAAATAAGCGCCCGAAGGCCGGGCGCCAAGTTCGTCCCAGCGGAAAAAGGCCACAAAAACGGGTGGGCTATTGCCTTGGGGTGGGGCTGGCTGTTCGTCCGCGGACTCGAAATGGGCTGAGACTTTGCGAGTGGCCTCCGTGCGCCAAAAATAGGTCACGGGCACAGCCGTGCCCAAAATACTACCGCTGGAAGGCCGGGGCACCAAGCTCGTCCAGCGGAAAAAGGCCACAAAAACGGGTGGGCTATAGCCTTGGGGGCTGGGGCTGGCCAAGTTCGTCCGCCAGACTCGGAATGGGGTAGGACATTATGAGCAGCCTACGTGTGCACAAAATAGGACGCGGGCACAGCCGCGCTAAAAAATAACCGCCCGAAAGCCGGGGCGCCAAGTTCGTCCAGCGGAAAAAATGCCAAGTTCGACCGCCGGACTCGGAAAGGGGTGAGACTTTGCAAACGGCCTCCGTGTGCCAAAAATAGGCCGCGGGCACAGCCACAGACAAAAATAACCGCCCTAAGGCCGGGGCGCCAAGTTTGTCCGGCGGAAAAAGGCCACAAAAATGGGTGGGCTATAGCCTTGGGGGGTGGGGCCGGCCAATTTCGTCCGCCGGACTCGGAATGGGGCGAGACTTTGTGAATGGCCT
>JAUJEF010000512.1:0-49999 GCA_030444885.1 Citrus sp. QX-2021 | reverse complement strand
CGCAAACTCTCGCGCCATTCCGAGTCCGGCGGACGAAGTTGGCCAGCCCCACCCCCCAAGGCTATAGCACACCCGTTTTTGTGGCCTTTTTCCGCTGGACGAACTTGGCGCCCCGGCCTTCGGGCGGTTATTTTTGGGCGCGGCTGTGCCCTGGGCCTATTTTTGGCACACGGAGGCCGCTCGCAAAGTCTCGCGCCATTCCGAGTCCGGCGGACGAAGTTGGCCAGCCCCACCCCCCAAGGCTATAGCCCACCCGTTTTTGTGGCCATTTTCCGCTGGACGAACTTGGCGCCCCGGCCTTGGGGCGGTTATTTTTGGGTGCGGCTGTGCCCGGGGCGTATTTTTGGCACACAGAGGACGCTCGCAAAGTATCGCGCCATTCCGAGTCCGGCGGATGAAGTTGGCGAGCCCCACCCCCCAAGGCTATAGCCCACCCGTTTTTGTGGCCTTTTTCCGCTGGACGAACATGGCTCCCCGGCCTTCGGGCGGTTATTTTTGGGCGCGGCTGTGCCCGGGGCCTATTTTTGGCACACGGAAGCCGATCGTAAAGTCTCGCGCCATTCCGAGTCCGGCGGACAAAGTTGGCCAGCCCCACCCCCCAAGGCTATAGCCCACCCGTTTTTGTGGCCTTTTTTCGCTGGACGAACTTGGCACCCCGGCCTTCGGGCGATTATTTTTGGACGCGGCTGTGCCCGGGGCCTATTTTTGTCACAGGGAGGCCGCTCGCAAAGTCTCGCACCATTCCGAGTCCGGCGGACGAAGTTCCCCACCCCCCAAGGCTATAGCCCACCCGTTTTTGTGGCCTTTTTCCGCTGGACGAACTTTGCGCCCCGGCCTTCGGGCGGTTATTTTTGGGCGCGGCTGTGCCCGGGGCCTATTTTTCGCACAAGGAGTCCGCTCGCAAAGTCTCGCTCCATTCCGAGTCCGGCGGACGAAGTTGGCCAGCCCCACCCCCCAAGGCTATAGCCCACCCGTTTTTGTTGCCTTTTTTCGCTGGACGAACTTGGCACCCCGGCCTTCGGGCGGTTTTTTTGGGCGCGGCCTTGCCCCGGGCCTATTTTCGGCACACGGAGGCTGCTCGCAAAGTCTCGTTCCATTTCGAGTCTGGCGGACGAAGTTGGCCAGCCCCACCCCCCAAGGCTATAGCCCACCTGTTTTTGTGGCCTTTTTCCGCTGGACGAACTTCGCGCCCTGGCCTTCGGGCGGTTATTTTTGGGCGCGGCTGTGCCCGGGGCCTATTTTTGGCACACGGAGGCCGCTCGCAAAGTCTCGCGCCATTCCGAGTCCGGCGGACGAAGTGGGCCGGCCCCACCCCCCAAGGCTATAGCCCACCCGTTTTTGTGGCATTTTTCCGCTGGACGAACTTGGCGCCCCGGCCTTCTGGCGGTTATTTTTGGGCGCGGCTGTTCCCGGGGCCTGTTTTTGGCACACGGAGGCCGCTCGTAAAGTTTCGCGCCATTCCGAGTCCGGCGGACGAAGTTGGCCAGCCCCACCCCCCAAGGCTATAGCTCACCCGTTTTTGTGGCCTATTTCCTCTGGACGAACTTGGCGCCCCAGCCTTCGGGCAGTTATTTTTGGGTGCGGCTGTGCCCGGGGCCTATTTTTGGCACACGGAGGCCGCTCGCAAAGTCTCGCGCCATTCCGAGTCCGGCGGACGAAGTGGGCTGGCCCCACCCCCCAAGGCTATAGCCCACCCGTTTTTGTGGCATTTTTTTGCTGGACGAACTTGGCGCCCCGGCCTTCGGGCGGTTATTTTTGGGCGCGGCTGTCCCCGGGGCCTATTTTCGGCACACGGAGGCTGCTCGCAAAGTCTCGCTCCATTCCGAGTCCGGCGGACGAAGTTGGCCAGCCCCACCCCCCAAGGCTATAGCTCACCCGTTTTTGTGGCCTATTTCCTCTGGACGAACTTGGCGCCCCAGCCTTCGGGCAGTTATTTTTGGGTGCGGCTGTGCCCGGGGCCTATTTTTGGCACACGGAGGCCGCTCGCAAAGTCTCGCGCCATTCCGAGTCCGGCGGACGAAGTGGGCTGGCCCCACCCCCCAAGGCTATAGCCCACCCGTTTTTGTGGCATTTTTTTGCTGGACGAACTTGGCGCCCCGGCCTTCGGGCTGTTATTTTTGGGCGCGGCTTTGGCCAGGGCCTATTTTCGGCACACGGAGGCTGCTCGCAAAGTCTCGTTCCATTTCGAGTCCGGCGGACGAAGTTGGCCAGCCCCACCCCCCAAGGCTATAGCCCACCCGTTTTTGTGGCAATTTTTTGCTAGACGAACTTGGCGCGCCAGCCTTCGGGCTCTTATTTTTGGGCGCGGCTGTGCCCGGGGCCTATTTTCGGCACACGGAGGCTGCTCGCAAAGTCTCGTTCCATTTCGAGTCCGGCGGACGAAGTTGGCCAGCCCCACCCCCCAAGGCTATAGCCCACCCGTTTTTGTGGCCTTTTTCCGCTGGACGAACTTGGCGCCCCGGCCTTGGGCAGTTATTTTTGGGTGCGGCTGTGCCCGGGCCTATTTTTGGCACACGGAGGCCGCTCGCAAAGTCTCGCGCCATTCCGAGTCCGGGCGGACGAAGTGGGCCGCCCCACCCCCAAGGCTATAGCCCACCCGTTTTTGTGGCCTTTTTTGCTGGACGAACTTCGCGCCCGGCCTTGGGCGGTTATTTTTAGGCGCGACTGTGCCCGGGGCCTATTTTCGGCACACGGAGGCAGATCGCAAAGTCTCGCGCCATTCCGAGTCCGGCGGACGATGTGGGCCAGCCCCACCCCCCAAGGCTATAGCCAACCCGTTTTGTGGCCTTTTTCGCTGGGCGAACTTGGCGCCCAGGCCTTCGGTCAGCCCATCTTGGGCGCGGCTGTGCCCGGGGCCTATTTTCGGCACACGGAGGCTGCTCGCAAAATCTCGCGCCATTCCGAGTCCGGCGGACGATGTTGGCCAGCCCCACCCCCCAAGGCTATAGCGCACCCGTGTTTGGGGCCTTTTTCCGCTGGCCGAACTGGGCGCCCGGCCTTCAGGCGGTTATTTTTGGCGCGGCTGTGCCCGGGCCTGTTTTTGCACACGGAGGCCGCTCGTAAAGTTTCGCGCCATTCCGAGTCCGGCGGACGAAGTCGGCCAGCCCCACCCCCCAAGGCTATATCTCACCCGTTTTTGTGGCCTATTTCCTCTGGACGAACTTGGCGCCCCGGCCTTCGGGCGGTTATTTTCGGGTGCGGCTGTGCCCGGGGCCTATTTTTGGCACACGGAGACTGCTCGCAAAGTCTCGCGCCATTCCGAGTCCGGCGGATGAAGTTGGCGAGCCACACCCCCCAAGGCTATAGCCCACCCGTTTTTGTGGCATTTTTTTGCTGGACGAACTTGGCGCCCCGGCCTTCGGGCGGTTATTTTTGGGCGCGGCTGTGCCCGGGGCCTATTTTTGGCACACGGAGACTGCTCGCAAAGTCTAGCACCATTCCGAGTCCGGCGGACAAAGTTGGCCAGCCCCACCCCCCAAGGCTATAGCCTACCCGTTTTTGTGGCCTTTTTCCGCTGGATGAACTGGGCGCCCCGGCCTTCGGGCGGTTATTTTTGGGCGCGGCTGTGCCCAGGGCCTATTTTTGGCACACGGAGGCCGCTCGCAAAGTCTCGCGCCATTCCGAGTCCGGCGGACGAAGTGGGCTGGCCCCACCCCCCAAGGCTATAGCCCACCCGTTTTTGTGGCATTTTTTTGCTGGACGAACTTGGCGCCCCGGCCTTCGGGCTGTTATTTTTGGGCGCGGCTTTGGCCAGGGCCTATTTTCCGACACGGAGGCTGCTCGCAAAGTCTCGTTCCATTTCGAGTCCGGCGGACGAAGTTGGCCAGCCCCACCCCCCAAGGCTATAGCCCACCCGTTTTTGTGGCAATTTTTTGCTAGACGAACTTGGCGCCCCGGCCTTCGGGCTGTTATTTTTGGGCGCGGCTGTGCCCGGGGCCTATTTTCGGCACACGGAGGCTGCTCGCAAAGTCTCGTTCCATTTCGAGTCCGGCGGACGAAGTTGGCCAGCCCCACCCCCCAAGGCTATAGCCCACCCGTTTTTGTGGCCTTTTTCCGCTGGACGAACTTGGCGCCCCGGCCTTCGGGCAGTTATTTTTGGGTGCGGCTGTGCCCGGGGCCTATTTTTGGCACACGGAGGCCGCTCGCAAAGTCTCGCGCCATTCCGAGTCCGGCGGACGAAGTGGGCCGGCCCCACCCCCAAGGCGAAAGACCACCCAGTTTTTTTGGCATTTTTTCGCTGGACGAACTTCGCGCCCCGGCCTTCGGGCGGTTATTTTTGGGCGCGACTGTGCCCGGGGCCTATTTTCGGCACACGGAGGCCGTTCGCAAAGTCTCGCGCCATTCCGAGTCCGGCGGACGAAGTGGGCCAGCCCCACCCCCCAAGGCTATAGCCTACCCGTTTTTGTGGCCTTTTTCCGCTGGACGAACTTGGCGCCCAGGCCTTCGGGCAGTTATTTTTGGGCGCGGCTGTCCCCGGGGCCTATTTTATGCACACGGAGGCAGCTCGAAAAATATCGCGCCATTCCGAGTCCGGCGGACGAAGTCGGCCAGCCCCACCCCCCAAGGCTATAGCCCACCCGTTTTTGTGGCCTTTTTCCGATGGACGAACTTGGCGCCCCGGCCTTCAGGCGGTTATTTTTGGGCGCGGCTGTGCCCGGGGCCTGTTTTTTGCACACGGAGGCCGCTCGTAAAGTTTCGCGCCATTCCGAGTCCGGCGGACGAAGTCGGCCAGCCCCACCCCCCAAGGCTATAGCTCACCCGTTTTTGTGGCCTATTTCCTCTGGACGAACTTGGCGCCCCGGCCTTCGGGCGGTTATTTTCGGGCGCGGCTGTGCCCGGGGCCTATTTTTGGCACACGGAGACTGCTCGCAAAGTCTCGCGCCATTCCGAGTCCGGCGGATGAAGTTGGCGAGCCACACCCCCCAAGGCTATAGCCCACCCGTTTTTGTGGCATTTTTTTGCTGGACGAACTTGGCGCCCCGGCCTTCGGGCGGTTATTTTTGGGCGCGGCTGTGCCCGGGGCCTATTTTTGGCACACGGAGACTGCTCGCAAAGTCTAGCACCATTCCGAGTCCGGCAGACAAAGTTGGCCAGCCCCACCCCCCAAGGCTATAGCCAAAGCGTGTTGTGGGCTTTTTCCGCAGGATGAAATATGCGCCCCGGCCTTCGGGCGGTTATTTTTGGGCGCGGCTGTGCCCGGGGCCTATTTTTGGCACACGGAGGCCGCTCGCAAATTCTCGCGCCATTCCGAGTCCGGCGGACGAAGTTGGCCAGCCCCACCCCCCAAGGCTATAGCCACCCGTTTTTGTGGCATTTTTTTGCTGGACGAACTTGGCGCGCCGGACTTCGGGCGGTTATTTTTGGGCGCGGCTGTCCCCGGGGCCTATTTTCGGCACACGGAGGCTGCTCGCAAAGTCTCGCTCCATTCCGAGTCCGGCGGACGAAGTTGGCCAGCCCCACCCCCCAAGGCTATACCCCACCCGTTTTTGTGGCATTTTTTTGCTGGACGAACTTTGCGCCCCGGCCTTCGGGCGGTTATTTTTGGGCGTGGCTGTGCCCGGGGCCTATTTTCGGCACACGGAGGCTAGTCGCAAAGTCTCGCTCCATTTCGAGTCCGGCGGACGAAGTGGGCCAGCCCCACGCCCCAAGGCTATAGCCCACCCGTTTTTGTGGCCTTTTTCCGCTGGACGAACTTGGCGCCCCGGCCTTCGGGCGGTTATTTTCGGGCGCAGCTGTGCCCGGGGCCTATTTTTGGCACACGGAGATAGCTCGCAAAGTCTCGCGCCATGCCGAGTCCGGCGGATGAAGTTGGCGAGCCACACCCCCCAAGGCTATAGCCCACCCGTTTTTGTGGCATTTTTTTGCTGGACGAACTTGGCGCCCCGGCCTTCGGGCGGTTATTTTTGGGCGCGGCTGTGCCCGGGGCCTATTTTTGGCACACGGAGACTGCTCGCAAAGTCTCGCGCCATTCCGAGTCCGGCGGACGAAGTTGGCGAGCCACACTCCCCAAGGCTATAGCCCACCCGTTTTTGTGGCCTTTTTCCGCTGGATGAACTTGGCGCCCCGGCCTTCGGGCGGTTATTTTTGGGCGCGGATGTGTCCGGGGCCTATTTTGGGCACACGGAGGCCGCTCGCAAAGTCTCGCGCCATTCCGAGTCCGGCGGACGAAGTTGGCCAGCCCCACCCCCCAAGGCTATAGCCCACCCGTTTTTGTGGCCTTTTTCCGATGGACGAACTTGGCGCCCCGGCCTTCAGGCGGTTATTTTTGGGCGCGGCTGTGCCCGGGGCCTGTTTTTTGCACACGGAGGCCGCTCGTAAAGTTTCGCGCCATTCCGAGTCCGGCGGACGAAGTCGGCCAGCCCCACCCCCCAAGGCTATAGCTCACCCACAGTGGCCTATTTCCTCTGGACGAACTTGGCGCCCCGGCCTTCGGGCGGTTATTTTCGGGCGCGGCTGTGCCCGGGGCCTATTTTTGGCACACGGAGGCCGCTCGCAAAGTCTCGCGCCATTCCGAGTCCGGCGGACGAAGTGGGCTGGCCCCACCCCCCAAGGCTATAGCCACCCGTTTTTGTGGCATTTTTTTGCTGGACGAACTTGGCGCGCCGGACTTCGGGCGGTTATTTTTGGGCGCGGCTGTCCCCGGGGCCTATTTTCGGCACACGGAGGCTGCTCGCAAAGTCTCGCTCCATTCCGAGTCCGGCGGACGAAGTTGGCCAGCCCCACCCCCCAAGGCTATACCCCACCCGTTTTTGTGGCATTTTTTTGCTGGACGAACTTTGCGCCCCGGCCTTCGGGCGGTTATTTTTGGGCGTGGCTGTGCCCGGGGCCTATTTTCGGCACACGGAGGCTAGTCGCAAAGTCTCGCTCCATTTCGAGTCCGGCGGACGAAGTGGGCCAGCCCCACGCCCCAAGGCTATAGCCCACCCGTTTTTGTGGCCTTTTTCCGCTGGACGAACTTGGCGCCCCGGCCTTCGGGCGGTTATTTTCGGGCGCAGCTGTGCCCGGGGCCTATTTTTGGCACACGGAGATAGCTCGCAAAGTCTCGCGCCATGCCGAGTCCGGCGGATGAAGTTGGCGAGCCACACCCCCCAAGGCTATAGCCCACCCGTTTTTGTGGCATTTTTTTGCTGGACGAACTTGGCGCCCCGGCCTTCGGGCGGTTATTTTTGGGCGCGGCTGTGCCCGGGGCCTATTTTTGGCACACGGAGACTGCTCGCAAAGTCTCGCGCCATTCCGAGTCCGGCGGACGAAGTGGGCTGGCCCCACCCCCCAAGGCTATAGCCCACCCGTTTTTGTGGCATTTTTTTGCTGGACGAACTTGGCGCCCCGGCCTTCGGGCTGTTATTTTTGGGCGCGGCTTTGGCCAGGGCCTATTTTCGGCACACGGAGGCTGCTCGCAAAGTCTCGTTCCATTTCGAGTCCGGCGGACGAAGTTGGCCAGCCCCACCCCCCAAGGCTATAGCCCACCCGTTTTTGTGGCAATTTTTTGCTAGACGAACTTGGCGCGCCGGCCTTCGGGCTCTTATTTTTGGGCGCGGCTGTGCCCGGGGCCTATTTTCGGCACACGGAGGCTGCTCGCAAAGTCTCGTTCCATTTCGAGTCCGGCGGACGAAGTTGGCCAGCCCCACCCCCCAAGGCTATAGCCCACCCGTTTTTGTGGCCTTTTTCCGCTGGACGAACTTGGCGCCCCGGCCTTCGGGCAGTTATTTTTGGGTGCGGCTGTGCCCGGGGCCTATTTTTGGCACACGGAGGCCGCTCGCAAAGTCTCGCGCCATTCCGAGTCCGGCGGACGAAGTGGGCCGGCCCCACCCCCCAAGGCTATAGCCCACCCGTTTTTGTGGCATTTTTTTGCTGGACGAACTTCGCGCCCCGGCCTTCGGGCGGTTATTTTTGGGCGCGACTGTGCCCGGGGCCTATTTTCGGCACACGGAGGCCGCTCGCAAAGTCTCGCGCCATTCCGAGTCCGGCGGACGAAGTAGGCCAGCCCCACCCCCCAAGGCTATAGCCCACCCGTTTTTGTGGCCTTTTTCCGATGGACGAACTTGGCGCCCCGGCCTTCAGGCGGTTATTTTTGGGCGCGGCTGTGCCCGGGGCCTATTTTCGGCACACGGAGGCCGCTCGCAAAGTCTCGCGCCATTCCGAGTCCGGCGGACGAAGTCGGCCAGCCCCACCCCCCAAGGCTATATCTCACCCGTTTTTGTGGCCTATTTCCTCTGGACGAACTTGGCGCCCCGGCCTTCGGGCGGTTATTTTCGGGTGCGGCTGTGCCCGGGCCTATTTTTGGCACACACGGAGACTGCTCGCAAAGTCTCGCGCCATTCCGAGTCCGGCGGATGAAGTTGGCGAGCCACACCCCCCAAGGCTATAGCCCACCCGTTTTTGTGGCATTTTTTTGCTGGACGAACTTGGCGCCCCGGCCTTCGGGCGGTTATTTTTGGGCGCGGCTGTGCCCGGGGCCTATTTTTGGCACACGGAGACTGCTCGCAAAGTCTAGCACCATTCCGAGTCCGGCGGACAAAGTTGGCCAGCCCCACCCCCCAAGGCTATAGCCTACCCGTTTTTGTGGCCTTTTTCCGCTGGATGAACTGGGCGCCCCGGCCTTCGGGCGGTTATTTTTGGGCGCGGCTGTGCCCAGGGCCTATTTTTGGCACACGGAGGCCGCTCGCAAAGTCTCGCGCCATTCCGAGTCCGGCGGACGAAGTGGGCTGGCCCCACCCCCCAAGGCTATAGCCCACCCGTTTTTGTGGCATTTTTTTGCTGGACGAACTTGGCGCCCCGGCCTTCGGGCTGTTATTTTTGGGCGCGGCTTTGGCCAGGGCCTATTTTCGGCACACGGAGGCTGCTCGCAAAGTCTCGTTCCATTTCGAGTCCGGCGGACGAAGTTGGCCAGCCCCACCCCCCAAGGCTATAGCCCACCCGTTTTTGTGGCAATTTTTTGCTAGACGAACTTGGCGCGCCGGCCTTCGGGCTCTTATTTTTGGGCGCGGCTGTGCCCGGGGCCTATTTTCGGCACACGGAGGCTGCTCGCAAAGTCTCGTTCCATTTCGAGTCCGGCGGACGAAGTTGGCCAGCCCCACCCCCCAAGGCTATAGCCCACCCGTTTTTGTGGCCTTTTTCCGCTGGACGAACTTGGCGCCCCGGCCTTCGGGCAGTTATTTTTGGGTGCGGCTGTGCCCGGGGCCTATTTTTGGCACACGGAGGCCGCTCGCAAAGTCTCGCGCCATTCCGAGTCCGGCGGACGAAGTGGGCCGGCCCCACCCCCCAAGGCTATAGCCCACCCGTTTTTGTGGCATTTTTTTGCTGGACGAACTTCGCGCCCCGGCCTTCGGGCGGTTATTTTTGGGCGCGACTGTGCCCGGGGCCTATTTTCGGCACACGGAGGCCGTTCGCAAAGTCTCGCGCCATTCCGAGTCCGGCGGACGAAGTGGGCCAGCCCCACCCCCCAAGGCTATAGCCTACCCGTTTTTGTGGCCTTTTTCCGCTGGACGAACTTGGCGCCCAGGCCTTCGGGCAGTTATTTTTGGGCGCGGCTGTCCCCGGGGCCTATTTTCGGCACACGGAGGCTGCTCGCAAAATCTCGCGCCATTCCGAGTCCGGCGGACGATGTTGGCCAGCCCCACCCCCCAAGGCTATAGCCCACCCGTTTTTGTGGCCTTTTTCCGATGGACGAACTTGGCGCCCCGGCCTTCAGGCGGTTATTTTTGGGCGCGGCTGTGCCCGGGGCCTGTTTTTTGCACACGGAGGCCGCTCGTAAAGTTTCGCGCCATTCCGAGTCCGGCGGACGAAGTCGGCCAGCCCCACCCCCCAAGGCTATAGCTCACCCGTTTTTGTGGCCTATTTCCTCTGGACGAACTTGGCGCCCCGGCCTTCGGGCGGTTATTTTCGGGCGCGGCTGTGCCCGGGGCCTATTTTTGGCACACGGAGACTGCTCGCAAAGTCTCGCGCCATTCCGAGTCCGGCGGATGAAGTTGGCGAGCCACACCCCCCAAGGCTATAGCCCACCCGTTTTTGTGGCATTTTTTTGCTGGACGAACTTGGCGCCCCGGCCTTCGGGCGGTTATTTTTGGGCGCGGCTGTGCCCGGGGCCTATTTTTGGCACACGGAGACTGCTCGCAAAGTCTAGCACCATTCCGAGTCCGGCAGACAAAGTTGGCCAGCCCCACCCCCCAAGGCTATAGCCTACCCGTTTTTGTGGCCTTTTTCCGCTGGATGAACTGGGCGCCCCGGCCTTCGGGCGGTTATTTTTGGGCGCGGCTGTGCCCGGGGCCTATTTTTGGCACACGGAGGCCGCTCGCAAATTCTCGCGCCATTCCGAGTCCGGCGGACGAAGTTGGCCAGCCCCACCCCCCAAGGCTATAGCCACCCGTTTTTGTGGCATTTTTTTGCTGGACGAACTTGGCGCGCCGGACTTCGGGCGGTTATTTTTGGGCGCGGCTGTCCCCGGGGCCTATTTTCGGCACACGGAGGCTGCTCGCAAAGTCTCGCTCCATTCCGAGTCCGGCGGACGAAGTTGGCCAGCCCCACCCCCCAAGGCTATACCCCACCCGTTTTTGTGGCATTTTTTTGCTGGACGAACTTTGCGCCCCGGCCTTCGGGCGGTTATTTTTGGGCGTGGCTGTGCCCGGGGCCTATTTTCGGCACACGGAGGCTAGTCGCAAAGTCTCGCTCCATTTCGAGTCCGGCGGACGAAGTGGGCCAGCCCCACGCCCCAAGGCTATAGCCCACCCGTTTTTGTGGCCTTTTTCCGCTGGACGAACTTGGCGCCCCGGCCTTCGGGCGGTTATTTTCGGGCGCAGCTGTGCCCGGGGCCTATTTTTGGCACACGGAGATAGCTCGCAAAGTCTCGCGCCATGCCGAGTCCGGCGGATGAAGTTGGCGAGCCACACCCCCCAAGGCTATAGCCCACCCGTTTTTGTGGCATTTTTTTGCTGGACGAACTTGGCGCCCCGGCCTTCGGGCGGTTATTTTTGGGCGCGGCTGTGCCCGGGGCCTATTTTTGGCACACGGAGACTGCTCGCAAAGTCTCGCGCCATTCCGAGTCCGGCGGACGAAGTTGGCGAGCCACACTCCCCAAGGCTATAGCCCACCCGTTTTTGTGGCCTTTTTCCGCTGGATGAACTTGGCGCCCCGGCCTTCGGGCGGTTATTTTTGGGCGCGGATGTGTCCGGGGCCTATTTTGGGCACACGGAGGCCGCTCGCAAAGTCTCGCGCCATTCCGAGTCCGGCGGACGAAGTTGGCCAGCCCCACCCCCCAAGGCTATAGCCCACCCGTTTTTGTGGCCTTTTTCCGCTGGATGAACTTGGCGCCCCGGCCTTCGGGCGGTTATTTTTGGGCGCGGATGTGTCCGGGGCCTATTTTGGGCACACGGAGGCCGCTCGCAAAGTCTCGCGCCATTCCGAGTCCGGCGGACGAAGTTGGCCAGCCCCACCCCCCAAGGCTATAGCCCACCCGTTTTTGTGGCCTTTTTCCGCTGGATGAACTTGGCGCCCCGGCCGTCGGGCGGTGATTTTTGGGCGCGGATGACGCCGGGTCCTAGTTTTGGCACACGGAGGCGGCTCGCAAAGTCTCGCGCCATTCCGAGTCCGGGCGGACGAAGTTGGCCAGCCCCACCCCCAAGGCTATAGCCACCGTTTTTGTGGCATTTTTTTGCTGGATTTAACTTGGCGCGCTGGATTTCGGGCGGTTATTTTTAAGGGCGCGGATGTGTCCGGGGCCTATTTTTGGCACACGGAGGCCGCTCGCAAAGTCTCGCGCCATTCCGAGTCCGGCGGACGAAGTTGGCCAGCCCCACCCCCCAAGGCTATACCCCACCCGTTTTTGTGGCATTTTTTTGCTGGACGAACTTTGCGCCCCGGCCTTCGGGCGGTTATTTTTGGGCGGGGCTGTGCCCGGGGCCTATTTTAGGCACACGGAGATAGCTCGCAAAGTCTCGCTCCATTACGAGTCCGCGGACGAGTGGGCCAGCCCCACCCCCCAAGGCTATAGCCCACCCGTTTTTGTGGCCTTTTTCCGCTGGACGAACTTGGCGCCCCGGCCTTCGGGCGGTTATTTTCGGGCGCAGCTGTGCCCGGGGCCTATTTTTGGCACACGGAGATAGCTCGCAAAGTCTCGCGCCATGCCGAGTCCGGCGGATGAAGTTGGCGAGCCACACCCCCCAAGGCTATAGCCCACCCGTTTTTGTGGCATTTTTTTGCTGGACGAACTTGGCGCCCCGGCCTTCGGGCGGTTATTTTTGGGCGCGGCTGTGCCCGGGGCCTATTTTTGGCACACGGAGACTGCTCGCAAAGTCTCGCGCCATTCCGAGTCCGGCGGACGAAGTTGGCGAGCCACACTCCCCAAGGCTATAGCCCACCCGTTTTTGTGGCCTTTTTCCGCTGGATGAACTTGGCGCCCCGGCCTTCGGGCGGTTATTTTTGGGCGCGGATGTGTCCGGGGCCTATTTTGGGCACACGGAGGCCGCTCGCAAAGTCTCGCGCCATTCCGAGTCCGCGGACGACGTTGGCCAGCCCCACCCCCCAAGGCTATAGCCCACCCGTTTTTGTGGCCTTTTTCCGCTGGATGAACTTGGCGCCCCGGCCTTCGGGCGGTTATTTTTGGGCGCGGATGTGTCCGGGGCCTATTTTGGGCACACGGAGGCCGCTCGCAAAGTCTCGCGCCATTCCGAGTCCGGCGGACGAAGTTGGCCAGCCCCACCCCCCAAGGCTATAGCCCACCCGTTTTTGTGGCCTTTTTCCGCTGGATGAACTTGGCGCCCCGGCCTTCGGGCGGTTATTTTTGGGCGCGGATGTGTCCGGGGCCTATTTTTGGCACACGGAGGCCGCTCGCAAAGTCTCGCGCCATTCCGAGTCCGGCGGACGAAGTTGGCCAGCCCCACCCCCCAAGGCTATAGCACACCCGTTTTTGTGGCCTTTTTCCGCTGGACGAACTTGGCGCCCCGACCTTCGGGCGGTTATTTTTGGGCGCGGCTGTGTCCGGGGCCTATTTTCGGCACACGGAGGCCACTCGTAAAGTCTCGCGCCATTCCGAGTCCGGCGGACGAAGTCGGCCAGCCCCACCTCCCAAGGCTATAGCACACCCGTTTTTGTGGCCTTATTCCACTGGACGAACTTAGCGCCCCGGCCTTCGGGCGGTTATTTTTGGGCGCGGCTATGCCTGTGGCCTATTTTTGGGACACGGAGGCCGCTCGCAAAGTCTCGCGCCATTCCGAGTCCGGCGGACGAAGTTGGCCAGCCCCACCCCCCATGGCTATAGCCCACCCGTTTTTGTGGCTTTTTTCCGCTGGACGAACTTGGCGCCCCGGCCTTCGGGCGGATATTTTTGGGCGCGGATGTGTCCGGGGCCTATTTTTGGCAAACGGATGCCGCTCGCAAAGTCTCGCGCCATTCCGAGTCCGGCGGACGAAGTTGGCCAGCCCCACCCCCGAAGGCTATAGCCCACCCGTTTTTGTGGCCTTTTTCCGCTGGACGAAGTTGGCGCCCCGGCCTTCGGGCGGTTATTTTTGGGCGCGGCTGTGACCGGGGCCTATTTTTCGTACAAGGAGGCCTCTCGCAAAGTCTCGCGCCATTCCGAGTCCGGCGGACGAAGTCGGCCAGCCCCACCCCCCAAGGCTATAGCCCACCCGTTTTTGTGGCCTTTTTCCGCTGGACGAACTTGGCGCCCCGGCCTTCGGGCGGTTATTTTTTAGCGCGGCTGTGCCCGGGCCCTATTTTTGGCACACGGAGACCGCTCGCAAAGTCTCGCGGCATTCCGAGTCCGGCGGACGAAGTCGGCCAGCCCCACCCCCCAAGGCTATAGCCCACCCGTTTTTGTGGCCTTTTTCCGCTGGACAAAGTTGGCGCCCCGGCCTTCGGGCGGTTATTTTTGGGCGCGGCTGTGCCCGTGGCCTATTTTTGGCACACGGAGACCGCTCGCAAAGTCTCGCGCCATTCCGAGCCCGGCGGACGAAGTTGGCCAGCCCCACCCCCCAAGGCTATAGCCCACCCGTTTTTATGGCCTTTTTCCGCTGGACGAAGTTGGCGCCCCGGCCTTCGGGCGGTTATTTTTGGGCGCGGCTGTTCTTGGGGCCTATGTTTCGCACACGGAGGCCACTCGTAAAGTTTCGCGCCATTCCGAGTCCGGCGGACGAAGTTGGCCAGCCCCACCCCCCAAGGCTGTAGCACACCCGTTTTTGTGGACTTTTTCCGCTGGACGAACGGGGCGTCCCGGCCTTCGGGCGGTTATTTTTGGGAGCGGCTGTGCCCGGAGCCTATTTTTGGCACACGGAGGCCGCTCGCAATGTCTCGCGCCATTCCGAGTGCGGCGGACGAAGCTGGCCAGCCCCACCCCCCAAGGCTATAGCCCACCCGTTTTGTGGCCTTTTTCCGTTGGACGAACTTGGCGCCCCGGCCTTCGTGCGGTTATTTTTGGGCGCGGCTGTGGCCGGGGCCTACTTTTGGCACACGGAGGCCGCTCGCAAAGTCTCGCGCCATTCCGAGTCCCGCGGACGAAGTTGGCCAGCCCCACCCCCAAGACTATAGCACACCCGTTTTTGTGGCCTTTTTCCGCTGGACGAACTTGGCGCCCACGCCTTCGGGCGGTTATTTTTGCAGCGGCTGCGGCCGGGCCTATTTTTGGCACACGGAGGCCGCTCGCAAAGTCTAGCGCCAATCAGAGTCCTGCTGACGAATATCCCCAGCCCCACCCCACAAGGCTATAGACCACCCGTTTTTGTGGCCTTTTTCCGCTGGACGAACGTGGTGCCCCGGCCTTCGGGCGGTTATTTTTGGGCGCGGCTGTGCCCGGGGCCTATTTTTGGCACACGGAGGCCGCTCGTCATGTCTCGCGCCATTCCAAGTGCGGCGGACGAAGTTGGCCAGCCCCACCCCCCAAGGCTATAGGCCACCCGTTTTTGTGGCCTTTTTCCGCAGGACGAACTTGGCACCCCAGCCTTCGGGCGGTTATTCTTGGCGCGGCTGTGCCCGGGGCCTATTTTTGGCACACGGAGGCCGTTCACAAAGTCTTGCGCCATTCCGAGTCCGGCGGACGAAGTTGGCCAGCCCCACCCCCCAAGGCTATAGCCCACCCGTTTTTGTGGCCTTTTTCCGCTGGACGAACTTGGCGCCCCGGCCTTCGGGCGGTTATTTTTGGGCACGGCTGTGCTTGGGGCCTATTGTTAGCACACGGAGGCCACTCGCAATGTCTCGCGCCATTCCGAGTCCGGCGGACGAAGTTGGCCAGCCCCACCCCCCAAGGCTATAGCCCACCCGTATTTGTGGCCTTTTTCCGCTGGACGAACTTGGCGCCCGGGCCTTCGAGCGGTTATTTTTGGGCTTGGCTGTGCCCGGGGCCAATTTTTGGCACACGGAGGCCCCTAGCAAAGTCTCGCGCCATTCCGAGTCCGGCGGACGAAGTTGGCCAGCCCCACCCCCCAAGGCTATAGCCCACCCGTTTTTGTGGCCTTTTTCCGCTGGACGAACTTGGCGCCCCGGCCTTCGGGCGGTTATTTTTGAGCGCGGCTGTGCCCGGGGCCTATTTTTGGCACATGGAGGCCGCTCGCAAAGTCTCGCGCCATTCCGAGTCCGGCGGACGAAGTGGGCCAGCCCCACCCCCCAAGGCTATAGCACATCCGTTTTTGTGGCCTTTTTCCGCTGGACGAAATTGGCGCCCCGGCCTTCGGGCGGTTATTTTTGGGCGCGGCTGTGCCCGGGGCCTATTTTTGGCACACGGAGGCCGCTCGCAAAGTCTCGCGCCATTCCAAGTCCGGCGGACGAAGTTGGCCAGCCCCACCCCCCAAGACTATAGCACACCCGTTTTTGTGGCCTTTTTCCGCTGGACGAACTTGGCGCCCTGGCCTTCGGACGGTTATTTTTGGGCGCGGCTGTGCCCGGGGCCTTTTTTTGGCACACGGAGGCCGCTCGCAAAGTCTCGCCTCATTCCGAGTCCGGCGCACGAAGTTGACCAGCCCCAACCCCAAGGCTATAGGCCACCCGTTTTTGTGGCCTTTTTCCGCAGGACGAACTTGGCGCCCCGGCCTTCGGGCGGTTATTTTTGGGCGCGGCTGTGCCCGGGGCCTCTTGTTTGTACACGGAGGCCGCTCGCAAAGTCTCGCGCCATTCCGAGTCCGGCGGACGAAGTAGGCGAGCCCCAACCCCAAGGCTATAGGCCACCCGTTTTTGTGGCCTTTTTCCGCAGGACGAACTTGGCGCCCCGGCCTTCGTGCTGTAATTTTTGGGCGCGGCTGTGCCCGGGGCCTATTTTTGGCACACGGAGGCCGCTCGCAAAGTCTCGCGCCATTCCGAGCCCGGCGGACGAAGTTGGCCAGCCCCACCCCCCAAGGCTATAGCCCACCCGTTTTTATGGCCTTTTTCCGCTGGACGAAGTTGGCGCCCCGGCCTTCGGGCGGTTATTTTTGGGCGCGGCTGTTCTTGGGGCCTATGTTTCGCACACGGAGGCCACTCGTAAAGTTTCGCGCCATTCCGAGTCCGGCGGACGAAGTTGGCCAGCCCCACCCCCCAAGGCTGTAGCACACCCGTTTTTGTGGACTTTTTCCGCTGGACGAACGGGGCGTCCCGGCCTTCGGGCGGTTATTTTTGGGAGCGGCTGTGCCCGGAGCCTATTTTTGGCACACGGAGGCCGCTCGCAATGTCTCGCGCCATTCCGAGTGCGGCGGACGAAGCTGGCCAGCCCCACCCCCCAAGGCTATAGCCCACCCGTTTTTGTGGCCTTTTTCCGTTGGACGAACTTGGCGCCCCGGCCTTCGTGCGGTTATTTTTGGGCGCGGCTGTGGCCGGGGCCTACTTTTGGCACACGGAGGCCGCTCGCAAAGTCTCGCGCCATTCCGAGTCCCGCGGACGAAGTTGGCCAGCCCCACCCCCCAAGACTATAGCACACCCGTTTTTGTGGCCTTTTTCCGCTGGACGAACTTGGCGCCCTGGCCTTCGGGCGGTTATTTTTGGCCGCGGCTGCGGCCGGGGCCTATTTTTGGCACACGGAGGCCGCTCGCAAAGTCTCGCGCCATTCCGAGTCCGGCGGACGAAGTTGGCCAGCCCCACCCCCCAAGGCTATAGCCCACCCGTTTTTGTGGCCTTTTTCCGCTGGACGAACGTGGCGCCCCGGCCTTCGGGCGGTTATTTTTGGGCGCGGCTGTGCCCGGGGCCTATTTTTGGCACACGGAGGCCGCTCGTCATGTCTCGCGCCATTCCAAGTGCGGCGGACGAAGTTGGCCAGCCCCACCCCCCAAGGCTATAGGCCACCCGTTTTTGTGGCCTTTTTCCGCAGGACGAACTTGGCACCCCAGCCTTCGGGCGGTTATTCTTGGTGCGGCTGTGCCCGGGGCCTATTTTTGGCACACGGAGGCCGTTCACAAAGTCTTGCGCCATTCCGAGTCCGGCGGACGAAGTTGGCCAGCCCCACCCCCCAAGGCTATAGCCCACCCGTTTTTGTGGCCTTTTTCCGCTGGACGAACTTGGCGCCCCGGCCTTCGGGCGGTTATTTTTGGGCACGGCTGTGCTTGGGGCCTATTGTTAGCACACGGAGGCCACTCGCAATGTCTCGCGCCATTCCGAGTGCGGCGGACGAAGTTGGCCAGCCCCACCCCCCAAGGCTATAGCCCACCCGTATTTGTGGCCTTTTTCCGCTGGACGAACTTGGCGCCCGGGCCTTCGAGCGGTTATTTTTGGGCTTGGCTGTGCCCGGGGCCGATTTTTGGCACACGGAGGCCCCTAGCAAAGTCTCGCGCCATTCCGAGTCCGGCGGACGAAGTTGGCCAGCCCCACCCCCCAAGGCTATAGCCCACCCGTTTTTGTGGCCTTTTTCCGCTGGACGAACTTGGCGCCCCGGCCTTCGGGCGGTTATTTTTGAGCGCGGCTGTGCCCGGGGCCTATTTTTGGCACATGGAGGCCGCTCGCAAAGTCTCGCGCCATTCCGAGTCCGGCGGACGAAGTAGGCCAGACCCACCCCCCAAGGCTATAGCCCACCCGTTTTTGTGGCCTTTTTCCGCTGGACGAACTTGGCGCCCCGGCCTTCGGGCAGTTATTTTTGGACGCGGCTGTTCCTGGGGCCTATTTTTCGCACATGGAGGCCACTCGCAAAGTCTCGCGCCATTCCGAGTCCGGCGGACGAAGTTGGCCAGCCCCACCCCCCAAGGCTATAGCCCACCCGTTTTTGTGGTCTTTTTCCGCAGGACGAACTTGGCGCCCCGGCCTTCGGGCGGTTATTTTTGGGCGCGGCTGTGCCCGGGGCCTATTTTTGGCACACGGAGGCCGCTCGCAAAGTCTCGCGCCATTCTGAGTCCGGCGGACGAAGTTGGCCAGCCCCAACCCCAAGGCTATAGGCCACCCGTTTTTGTGGCCTTTTTCCGCTGGACGAACGTGGCGCCCCGGCCTTCGGGCGGTTATTTTTGGGCGCGGCTGTGCCCGGGGCCTATTTTTGGCACACGGAGGCCGCTCGTAATGTCTCGCGCCATTCCGAGTGCGGCGGACGAAGTTGGCCAGCCCCACCCCCCGAGGCTATAGCCCACCCGTTTTTGTGGCCTTTTTCCGCTGGACGAACGTGGCGCCCCGGCCTTCGGGCGGTTATTTTTGGGCGCGGCTGTGCCCGGGGCCTATTTTTGGCACACGGAGGCCGCTCGTAATGTCTCGCGCCATTCCGAGTGCGGCGGACGAAGTTGGCCAGCCACACCCCCCAAGGCTATAGCCCACCCGTTTTTGTGGCCTTTTTCCGCTGGACGAACTTGGCGCCCCGGCCTTCGGGCGGTTATTTTTGGGCGCGGCTGTTCCCGGGGCCTATTTTTGGCACACGGAGGCCTCTCGCAAAGTCTCACGCCATTCCGAGTCCGGCGGACGAAGTTGGCCAGCCCAACCCCAAGGCTATAGGCCACCCGTTTTTGTGGCCTTTTTCCGCAGGACGAACTTGGCGCCCCGGCCTTCGGGTGGTTATTTTTGGGCGCGGCTGTGCCCGGGGCCTATTTTTGGCACACGGAGGCCGCTCGCAAAGTCTCGCGCCATTCCGAGTCCGGCGGACGAAGTTGGCCAGCCCCAACCCCAAGGCTATAGGCCACCCGTTTTTGTGGCCTTTTTCCGCAGGACGAACTTGGCGCCCCGGCCTTCGGGCGGTTATTTTTGGGCTTGGCTTTGCCCGGGGCTGATTTTTGGCACACGGAGGCCCCTCGCAAAGTCTCGCGCCATTCCGAGTCCGGCGGACGAAGTTGGCCAGCCCCACCCCCCAAGGCTATAGCCCACCCGTTTTTGTGGCCTTTTTCCGCTGGACGAACTTTGCGCCCCGGCCATCGGGCGGGTATTTTTACGCGCGGCAGTGCCCATGCCTATTTTTGGTACACGGAGGCGCCTCGTAAAGTCTCGCGCCATTCCGAGTCCGGCGGACGAAGTATGCCAGCCCCATCCCCCAAGGCTATAGCCCACCCGTTTTTGTGGCCTTTTTCCGCTGGACGAACTTTGCGCCGCGGCCCTCGGGCGGGTATTTTTTGGCGCGGCTGTGGCCGCGGCCTATTTTTGGCACGCATAGGCCACTCGCAAAGGCTCGCCCCATTCCGAGTCCGGAGGACGAAGTTGGCCTGCCCCTCCCCCCAAGGCTAGAGCCCATCCGTTTTTTGGCCATTTTTCCGCTGGACGAACTTGGCGCCCCGGCCTTCGGGCGGTTATTTTTTAGTGCGGCTGCGCCTGCAGCCTATTTTTAGCACGCGGAGGCCGTTCGCAAAGTCTCACCCCATTCCGAGTCCGGCGGACGAAGTCGGCCAGCCCCTCCCCCCAAGGCTATAGCCCACCCGTTTTTTGGCCATTTTTCCGCTGGACAGAGTTGGCGCCCCGGCCTTCGGGCGGTTATTTTTGGGCGCGGCTGTGCCCGGGGCCTATTTTTGGCACACGGAGGCCGCTCGCAATGTCTCGCGCCATTCCGAGTGCAGCGGACGAAGTGGGCCAGCCCCACCCCCCAAGGCTATAGCCCACCCGTTTTTGTGGCCTTTTTCCGTTGGACGAACTTGGCGCCCCGGCCTTCGGGCGGTTATTTTTGGGCGCGGCTGTGCCCGGTGCCTATTTTTGGCACACGGAGGTTGCTCGCAAAGTCTCGTGCCATTCCGAGTCCGGCGGACGAAGTTGGCCAGCCGCACCCCCCAAGGCTATAGCCCACCCGTTTTTGGTGCCTTTTTCCGCTGGACGAACTTGGCGCCACAGCGCCTTCGTTCGGTTATTTTTGGGCGCGGCTGTGCCCGTGGCCTATTTTTGGCACACGGAGGCCGCTCGCAAAGTCTCGTGCCATTCCGAGTCCGGCGGACGAAGTTGGCCAACCCCACCCCCCAAGGCTATAGCCCACCCGTTTTTGTGGCCTTTTTCCGCTGGACGAAAGTGGCGCCCCGGCCTTCGGGCCGTTATTTTTTGGCGCGGCTGTGCCCAGGGCCTATTTTTGGCACACGGAGGCCGCTCGCAATGTCTCGCGCCATTCCGAGTGCGGCGGACGAAGTGGGCCAGCCCCACCCCCCAAGGCTATAGCCCACCCGTTTTTGTGGCCTTTTTTCGCTGGACGAACTTGGCGCCCCGGCCTTCGGGCGGTTATTTTTGGGCGCGGCTGTTCCTGGGGCCTATTTTTCGCACACGGAGGCCACTCGCAAAGTCTCGCGCCATTCTGAGTCCGGCGGACGAAGTTGGCCAGCCGCACCCCCCAAGGCTATAGCCTACCCGTTTTTGTGGTCTTTTTCCGCAGGACGAACTTGGCGCCCCGGCCTTCGGGCGGTTATTTTTGGACGCGGCTGTGCCCGGGGCCTATTTTTGGCACACGGAGGCCGCTAGCAAAGTCCTTCCCCATTCCGAGTCCGAGGATTTGGAAGTGGGCCAGCCCCTCCCCCCAAGGCTATAGTCCACCCGTTTTTTTGCCATTTTTCCGTTGGGGGGTTTGGGCGCGCCGACCGTCGGGGGGTTATTTTTGGACGCGGCTGTGCCCGTGGCCTATTTTTGGCACGCGGAGGCCGCTCGCAAAGTCTCGCCCCATTCCGAGTCCGGCGGATGAAGTTGACCAGCCCCACCCCCCAAGGCTATAGCACACCCGTTTTTGTGGCCTTTTTCCGCTGGACGAACTTGGCGCCCCGATCTTCGGGCGGTTATTTTTGGGCGCGGCTGTGTCCGGGGCCTATTTTCGGCACACGGAGGCCACTCGCAAAGTCTCGCGCCATTCCGAGTCCGGCGGGACCAAGTTGGCCAGCCCCACCCCCAAGGCTATAGCACACCCGTTTTTGTGGCCTTATTCCGCTGGATGAACTTGGCGCCCGGCCTTGGGCGGTTATTTTTGGACGCAGCTGTGCCCGGGGCCTATTTTTGACACACGGAGGCCGCTCGCAAAGTCTCGCGCCATTCCGATTTCGGCGGACGAAGTTGGCCAGCCCCACCCCCCAAGGCTATAGGCCACCCGTTTTTGTGGCCTTTTTCCGCTGGACGAACTTGGCGCCCCGGCCTTCGGGCAGTTATTTTTGGGCGCGCCTGTGCCCGGGGCCTATTTTTCGCACACGGAGGCCACTCGCATAGTCTCGCGCCATTCCGAGTCCGGCGGACGAAGTCGGCCAGCCCCACCCCCCAAGGCTATAGCACACCCGTTTTTGTGGCCCATTTCCGCTGGACGAACTTGGCGCCCCGGCCTTCCGGCTGTTATTTTTGGGCGCGGCTGTGCCCGGGGCCTATTTTTGGCATACGGAGGCCGCTCACAAAGTCTCGCGCCATTCCCAGTCCGGCGGACGAAGTTGGCCAGCCGCACCCCCCAAGGCTATAGCCCACCCGTTTTTGTGGCCTTTTTCCGCTGGACGAACTTGGCGCCCCGGCCTTCGGGCGGTTATTTTTGGGCGCGGCTGTGTCCGGGGCCTATTTTTCGCATACGGAGGCCGCACGCAAAGTCTCGCGCCATTCCGAGTCCGGCGGACGAAGTTGGCCAGCCCCACCCCCCAACGCTATAGCACACCCGTTTTTGTGGCCCTTTTCCGCTGGACGAACTTGGCGCCCCGGCCTTCCGGCTGTTATTTTTGGGCGCGGCTGTGCCCGGGGCCTATTTTTGGCATACGGAGGCCGCTCACAAAGTCTCGCGCCATTCCCAGTCCGGCGGACGAAGTTGGCCAGCCGCACCCCCCAAGGCTATAGCCCACCCGTTTTTGTGCCCTTTTTCCGCTGGACGAACTTTGCGCCCCGGCCTTCGGGCGGTTATTTTTGGGCGCGGCTGTTCTTGGGGCCTATTTTTCGCACACGGAGGCCACTCGCAAAGTCTCGCGCCATTCCGAGTCCGGCGGACGAAGTGGGCCAGCCCCACCCCCCAAGGCTATAGCACACCCGTTTTTGTGGACTTTTTCCGCTGGACGAACGTGGCGCCCCGGCCTTCGGGCCGTTATTTTAGGCGCGGCTGTGCCCGGGGCCTATTTTTGGCACACGGAGGCCGCTCGCAATGTCTCGCGCCATTCCGAGTGCAGCGGACGAAGTGGGCCAGCCCCACCCCCCAAGGCTATAGCCCACCCGTTTTTGTGGCCTTTTTCCGTTGGACGAACTTGGCGCCCCAGCCTTCGGGCGGTTATTTTTGGGCGCGGCTGTGCCCGGTGCCTATTTTTGGCACACGGAGGTTGCTCGCAAAGTCTCGTGCCATTCCGAGTCCGGCGGACGAAGTTGGCCAGCCGCACCCCCCAAGGCTATAGCCCACCCGTTTTTGGTGCCTTTTTCCGCTGGACGAACTTGGCGCCGCGGCCTTCGTTCGGTTATTTTTGGGCGCGGCTGTGCCCGTGGCCTATTTTTGGCACACGGAGGCCGCTCGCAAAGTCTCGTGCCATTCCGAGTCCGGCGGACGAAGTTGGCAACCCCACCCCCCAAGGCTATAGCCCACCGTTTTTTGTGGCCTTTTTCCGCAGGACGAAAGTGGCGCCCCGGCCTTCGGGCCGTTATTTTTTGGCGCGGCTGTGCCAAGTGCCAAAGTTTGACACACGGACGCCCCTCGAAATGTCTCGCGCCATTCAGAGTGCGGCTGACGAAGTGGGGCAGGCCCACCCCCCAAGGCTATAGCCCACCCGTGTTTGTGGCGTTTTTTCGCTGGACGAACTTGGCGCCCGGCCTTCGGGCGGTTATTTTTAGGCGCGGCTGTTCACTGGGGCCTATTTTTCGCACACGGAGGCCACTCGCAAAGTCTCGCGCCATTCTGAGTCCGGCGGGACGAAGTTGGCCAGCCGCACCCTCTGGCTATAGCCTACCCGTTTTGTGGTCTTTTCCGCGCAGGACCAGACTTGGCGCCCGGCCTTCGGGCGGTTATTTTTGGACGCTGGCTGTGCCGGGGCCTATTTTTGGCACACACGGAGGCCGCTAGCAAAGTCCTTCCCCATTCCGAGTCCGGCGGACGGGTGGGCCAGCCCCTCCCCAAGGCTATAGTCCACCCGTTTTTGCCATTTTTCCGTTGGGGGTTTGGGCGCGCCCGACCGTCGGGGGTTATTTTGGACGCGGCTGTGCCCGTGGCCTATTTTTGGCACGCGGAGGCCCCTCGCAAAGTCTCACCCCATTCCGACTCCGGAGGACGAAGATGACCACCCCAACCCCCAAAGGCTATAGCACACCCGTTTTGTGGCCTTTTTCCGCTGGATTTAACTTGGCGCCCGATCTTCGGGTGGTTATTTTTAGGCGCGGCTGTGTCCGGGGCCTATTTTTGGCACACGGAGGCCACTCGCAAAGTCTCGCGCCATTCCGAGTCCGGCGGACGAAGTTGGCCAGCCCCACCCCCAAGGCTATAGCACACCCGTTTTGTGGCCTTATTCCGCTGGATGAACTTGGCGCCCGGCCTTCGGGCGGTTATTTTTGGGCGCAGCTGTGCCCTGGGCCTAATTATGGCACACAAAGGCCGCTCGCAAATTCTCTCGCCATTCCGATTCCGGCGGACGAATTTGGCCAGCCCCACCCGCGTAGTGTATTGGCCACCGTTTTTGTGGCCTTTTTCCGCTGGACGAACTTGGCGCCCGGCCTTCGGGCAGTTATTTTGGGCGCGCCTGTGCCCGGGGCCTATTTTTCGCACACGGAGGCCACTGCATAGTCTCGCGCCATTCCGAGTCCGGGCGGACGAAGTCGGCCAGCCCCACCCCAAGGCTATAGCACACCCGTTTTTGTGGCCCATTTCAGCTGGACGAACTTGGCGCCCAGGCTTCCTGCTGTTATTTTTGGGCGCGGCTGTGCCTGGGGCCTGTTTTTGGCATACGGAGGCCGCTCGCAAAGTCTCGCGCCATTCCCAGTCCGGCGGACGAGTTGGCCAGCCCACCCCCAAGGCTATAGCCCACCCGTTTTTGTGGCCTTTTTCCGCTGGGCGAACTTGGCGCCCGGCCTTCGGGCGGTTATTTTTGGGCGCGGCTGTGTCCGGGGCCTATTTTTCGCATACGGAGGCCGCACGCAAAGTCTCGCGCCATTCCGAGTCCGGCGGACGAAGTTGGCCAGCCCCACCCCCCAACGCTATAGCACACCCGTTTTTGTGGCCCTTTTCCGCTGGACGAACTTTGCGCCCCGGCCTTCGGGCGGTTATTTTTGGGCGCGGCTGTTCTTGGGGCCTATTTTTGGCATATCGGAGGAGCGCTCACAAAGTCTCGCGCCATTCCGAGTCCGGCGGACGAAGTTGGCCAGCTGCACCCCCCAACGCTATAGCACACCCGTTTTTGTGCCCTTTTTCCGCTGGACGAACTTTGCGCCCCGGCCTTCGGGCGGTTATTTTTGGGCGCGGCTGTTCTTGGGGCCTATTTTTCGCACACGGAGGCCACTCGCAAAGTCTCGCGCCATTCCGAGTCCGGCGGACGAAGTTGGCCAGCCCCACCCCCCAAGGCTACAGCCCACCCGTTTTTGTGGCTTTTTCCGCTGGACGAACTTGGCGCCCGCCTTCGGGCGGTTATTTTTGGGCGCGGCTGTGCCCGGGCCTATTTTTGGCACACGGAGGCCGCTCGCAAATGTCTCGCGCCATTCCGAGTGCAGCGGACGAAGTGGGCCAGCCCCACCCCCCAAGGCTATAGCCCACCCGTTTTTGTGGCCTTTTCCGTTGAACGAACTTGGCGCCCCGGCCTTCGGGGGGTTATTTTTTAGCGCGGCTGTGCCCGGTGCCTATTTTGGCACACGGAGGTTGCTCGCAAAGTCTCGTGCCATTCCGAGTCCGGCGGACGAAGTTGGCCAGCCGCACCCCCCAAGGCTATAGCCCACCCTTTTTTGTTGCCTTTTTCCGCTGGACGAACTTGGCGCCCGCGGCCTTCGTTCGGTTATTTTTGCGCGGCTGTGCCGTGGCCTATTTTTTGGCACACGGAGGCCGCTCGCAAAGTCTCGTGCCATTCCGAGTCCGGCGGACGAAGTTGGCCAACCCCACCCCCCAAGGCTATAGCCCACCCGTTTTTGTTGCCTTTTTCCGCTGGACGAGTGGCGCCCCGGCCTTCGGGCCGTTATTTTTTCGCGCCGCTGTGCCCAGGGCCTATTTTTGGCTCACGGAGGCCGCTCGCAAATTCTCGCGCCATTCCGAGTCCGGCGGACGAAGTGGGCCAGCCCCACCCCCCAAGGCTATAGCCCACCCGTTTTTGTGGCCTTTTACGCTGGAGGAACTTGGCGCCCCGCCCTTCGGGCGGTTATTTTTGCGCGCGGCTGTGCCCTGGGCCTATTTTTGGCACACGGAGGCCTCTCGCAAAGTCTCGCGCCATTCTGAGTGCGGCGGACGAAGTTGGCCAGCCGCACCCCCCAAGGCTATAGCCTACCCGTTTTTGTGGTCTTTTTCCGCTGGGGCGAACTTGGCGCCCGGCCTTCGGGCGGTTATTTTTGACGCGGCTGTGCCTGGGCCTATTTTTGGCACACGGAGGCCACTCGCAAAGTCTCGCGCCATTCCGAGTCCGGCGGACGAAGTTGGCCAGCCCCAACCCCAAGGCTATAGGCCACCCGTTTTTGTGGCCTTTTTCCGCTGGACGAACGTGGCGCCCCGGCCTTCGGGCGGTTATTTTTGGGCGCGGCTGTGCCCGGGGCCTATTTTTGGGACACGGAGGCCGCTCGCAATGTCTCGCGCCATTCCGAGTGCGGCGGACGAAGTTGGCCAGCCCCACCCCCCAAGGCTATAGCCCACCCGTTTTTGTGGCCTTTTTCCGTTGGACGAACTTGGCGCCCGGCCTTGGGCGGTTATTTTGGCGCGCGGCTTTGCCCGGGCCTAGTTTTGGCACACGGAGGCCGCTCGCAATGTCTCGCGCCATTCCGAGTGCGGCGGACGAAAGTGGGCCAGCCCACCCCCAACGCTATAGCCCACCCGTTTTTGTGGCCTTTTTCCGCTGGACGAACTTGGCGCCCCGGCCTTGGCGCGGTTATTTTTGGGCGCGGCTGTTCCGGGGGGCTATTATTCGGACACGGAGGCCGCTCGCAAAGTCTCGTCCCATTCCGAGTCCGCGGACTGCAAGTTGGCCAGCCCCACCCCCAAGGCTATAGCCCACCCATTTTTGTGGCCTTTTTATGCTGGACGAACTTGGCGCCGCGTCTCATCCCATTCCGAATCCGGCAGACGAACTTGGCCAGCCCCACCCCCCAATTCTATAGCCCACCCGTGTTTGTGTACTTTTTTCTCTGGACGAAATTGGCGCGCCGGCCATAGGGCTGTTATTTTTGGGCGCGGCTGTGCCCAGGGTCTATTATTGGTACACGGAGGCCGCTCGCAAAGTCTCATCCCATTCCGAGTCCGCGGATCGAACTTGAACAGCCCCACCTCCCAAGGCTATAGCCCACCCGCTTTTGTGGCCTTTTTCCGCTGGGCGAACTTGGCGCCCGGCCTTCGGGAGTTATTTTGGGGCACGGCTGTGCCCGGGGCTATTTTTGGTGCACAGGAGGCCCCTCGCAAAGTCTTGCCCCATTCCGAGTCCGGGCGGACGAACCGCCAGCCCCACTCCCCCAAGGGTATAGCCCACCCAATTTTTGGTTGGGTGGTTATTTTTGGCTGTACCTCGGCCTACTTTGGCACATGGAGGCCGCTCGCAAAATCTCGCCCCATTCCGAGTCCAGCGGACCCGAACTTGGCCAGCCCCACCCCCAAGGCTATAGCCCACCCGTTTTGTGGCCTTTTTCCGCTGGACGAACTTGGCGCCCGGCGTTGGGGCGGTTGTTTTGGGCGCGGGTGTGGCCGCGGGTCTGTTTTGTCACCACGGAGGCCGCTCGCAAAGTCTCCCCATTCCGAGTCCGGGCGGACAGAACTTGGCCAGCGCCATCCCCACAAGGCTATAGCCCACCCGTTTTTTTGGCCTTTTTCCGCTGGACGAACTTGGCGCCCGGCGCTCGGGCGGTTATTATTGGGCACAGCTGTGCCGTGGCCTAGTTGTGGCACAAAGGGACCGCTCACAAAGTGTCGCCCCATTCCGAGACCGGCGGACGAACTTGGCCAGCCCCACCCCCCAAGGCTTTAGCCCACCCGTTTTTGTGGCCTTTTTCCGCAGGACGAACTTGGCGCCCCGGCCTTCGGGCGGTTATTTTTGGGCGCGCTGGGCCCGCGGCCTATTTTTTAACACGCCGAGGCCGCTCGCACTGTCTCGCCCCATTCCGAGTCCGGCGGACTAAATTGGCCTGCCCCACCCCCCAAGGCTATAGCCCACCCGTTTTTGTGGCCTTTTTCCGCCGGACGAACTTGGCGCCCCGGCGTTCGGGCGGTTGTTTTTGGGCGCGGCTGTGCCCAGGTCTGTTTTTGTCACACGGAGGCCGCTCGCAAACTCTCGCAGCTATTCCGAGTCCGGGCGGACGAAGCAGGCTAGCGCCATCCCCAAGGCTATGGACCACCCGTTTTTGGGCCTTTTTCCGCTGGACTAACTTGGTGCCCGGCCTTGGGCGTTATTTTTGGCGCGGCTGTACCTCGGCCTATTTTTGGTACACGGAGGCCGTTCGCAAAGTCTCACCCCATTCCGAGTCCGGCGGACGAACATGGTCAGCCCCACCCCCCAAGGCTATATCCCATCCGTTTTTGTGGCCATTTTCCGCTGGATGAACTTGGCGCCCTGGCCTTCGGGCGGTTATTTTTGGGCGCGGCTGTGCCCGCGGCCTATTTTTGGCACACGGAGGCCGCTCGCAAAGTCTCCCCCATTGCGAGTCCGCGGACGAGGCAGGCCAGCCCCACCCCAAGGCTATAGCCCACCCGTTTTGTGGCCTTTTTCCGCTGGACCAGACTTGGCGCCCGGCCTTCGGGCGGTTATTTTGGGCGCGGCTGTACCTCGGCCTATTTTGGCACATTGAGGTCGCTCGCAAAGTCTCGCGCCATTCCGAGTCCGGCGGACGAACTTGGCCAGCCCCACCCCCAAGGCGATTGGCCACCCGCTTTTGTGGCCTTTTTCCGCTGGACGAACTTGGCTCTCGCCTTCGGGCATTTATTTTTGGGCGCGGCTGTGCCCGGGTCCTATTTTTGGCACACGGAGGTCTCTCGCAGTCTCGCGGCCATTCCGAGTCCGGCGGATTGAAGTTGGCCAGCCCTCAACCCTAAGGCTATAGGCCACCCGTTTTTGTGGCCTTTTTCCGCTGGACGAGACTTGGCGGCCCGGCCTTCGGGCGGTTATTTTAAGGCGCGGCTGTGCCCGGGCCTATTTTTGGCACACGGAGGCCGCTCGCAAAGTCTCGCGCCATTCCAGTCCGAGGCGGACGAAGTTGGCCAGCCCCAACCCCAAGGCTATAGGCCACCCGTTTTTTGTGGCCTTTTTCCGCTGGACGAACGTGGCGCCCGGCCTTCGGGCGGTTATTTTGGGCGCGGCTGTGCCCGGGGCCTATTTTTGGCACACGGAGGCCGCTCGCAATGTCTCGCGACATTCAGAGTCCGCGGACGGGTTGGCCAGCCCCACCCCCCAAGGCTATAGCCCACCAGAGATGGTTGGCTTTTTCCGCAGGACGAACTTGGCGCCCCGGCCTTCGGGCGGTTATTTTTGGGCGCGGCTGTGCCTGGGCCTATTTTGACACACGGAGGACGCTCGCAAAGTCTCGCGCCATTCCGAGTCCGGCGGACGAAGTTGGCCAGCCCCAACCCCAAGGCTATAGGCCACCCGTTTTTGTGGCCTTTTTCCGCAGGACGAACTTGGCGCCCCGGCCTTCGGGCAGTTATTTTTGGCCGCGCTGTGCGCCTGGGCCTATTATTGGCACACGGAGGTCTCTCGCAAAGTCTCGCGCCATTCCGAGTCCGGCGGACGAAGTTGGCCAGCCCCAACCCCAAGGCTATAGGCCACCCGTTTTTGTGGCCTTTTTCCGCAGGACGAACTTGGCGCCCCGGCCTTCGGGCGGTTATTTTTGGGCGCGGCTGTGCCCGGGGCCTCTTGTTTGTACACGGAGGCCGCTCGCAAAGTCTCGCGCCATTCCGAGTCCGGCGGACGAAGTAGGCCAGCCCCAACCCCAAGGCTATAGGCCACCCGTTTTTGTGGCCTTTTTACGCAGGACGAACTTGGCGCCCCGGCCTTCGGGCTGTTATTTTTGGACGCGGCTGTGCCCGGGGCCTATTTTTGGCACATGGAGGCCGCTCGTAATGTCTCGCGCCATTCCGAGTGCGGCGGACGAAGTTGGCCAGCCCCACCCCCCAAGGCTATAGCCCACCCGTTTTTGTGGCCTTTTTCCGCTGGACGAACGTGGCGCCCCGGCCTTTGGGCGGTTATTTTTGGGCGCGGCTGTGCCCGGGGCCTATTTTTGGCACACGGAGGCCGCTCGTAATGTCTCGCGCCATTCCGAGTGCGGCGGACGAAGTTGGCCAGCCACACCCCCCAAGGCTATAGCCCACCCGTTTTTGTGGCCTTTTTCCGCTGGACGAACTTGGCGCCCCGGCCTTCGTGCTGTTATTTTTGGGCGCGGCTGTGCCCGGGGCCTATTTTTGGCACACGGAGGCCGCTCGTAATGTCTCACGCCATTCCGAGTGCGGCGGACAAAGTTGGCCAGCCACACCCCCCAAGGCTATAGCCCACCCGTTTTTGTGGCCTTTTTCCGCTGGACCAACTTGGCGCCCCGGCCTTCGGGCGGTTATTTTTGGGCGCGGCTGTTCCCGGGGCCTATTTTTGGCACACGGAGGCCTCTCGCAAAGTCTCGCGCCATTCCGAGTCCGGCGGACGAAGTTGGCCAGCCCCAACCCCAAGGCTATAGGCCACCCGTTTTTGTGGCCTTTTTCCGCAGGACGAACTTGGCGCCCCGGCCTTCGGGCGGTTATTTTTGGGCGCGGCTGTGCCCGGGGCCTATTTTTGGCACACGTAGGTCTCTCGCAAAGTCTCGTGCCATTCCGAGTCCGGCGAACGAAGTTGGCCAGCCCCAACCCCAAGGCTATAGGCCACCCGTTTTTGTGGCCTTTTTCCGCAGGACGAACTTGGCGCCCCGGCCTTCGGGCGGTTATTTTTGGGCGCGGCTGTGCCCGGGGCCTATTTTTGGCACACGGAGGCCGCTCGCAAAGTCTCGCGCCATTCCGAGTCCGGCGGACGAAGTTGGCCAGCCCCAACCCCAAGGGTATAGGCCACCCGTTTTTGTGGCCTTTTTCCGCAGGACGAACTTGGCGCCCCGGCCTTCGGGCAGTTATTTTTGGGCGCGGCTGTGCCCGGTGACTATTGTTTTCTCTCGGAGGCCGCTCGCAAAGTCTCGCGCCATTCTAAGTCCGGCGGACGAGACGTAGGCCAGCCCCAACCCCAAGGCTATAGGCCACCCGCTTTTGTGGCCTTTTCCGCAGGAAGAACTTGGGGCCCGGGCCTCGGGGTGGTTATTTTTGGCGCGGCTGTGCCCGGGGCCTATTTTTGGCTCTGCGAGGCCGTTCTCATTGTCTCTGGCCATTCCGAGTCCGGCGGACGAAGTTGGCCAGCCCCACCCCCCAAGGCTATAGCCCAACCGTTTTTGTGGCCTTTTTCCGCTGGACGAACTTGGCGCCCCGGCCTTCGGTCGGTTATTTTTGGGCAGGGCTTAGCTCGGGGCAGCTTGGTGTCACACGGGGGCCACTCTCAAAGTCTCGCGCCATTCCGAGTCCGGCGGACGAAGTTGGCCAGCCCCACCCCCCAAGGCTATAGCCCACCCGTATTTGTGGCCTTTTTCCGTTGGACGAACTTGGCACCCCGGCCTTCGATCGGTTATTTTTGGGCTTGGCTTTGCCCGGGGCCGATTTTTGGCACACGGAGGCTCCTCGCAAAGTCTCGCGCCATTCCGAGTCCGGCGGACGAAGTTGGCCAGCCCCACCCCCCAAGGCTATAGCCCACCCGTATTTGTGGCCTTTTTCCGCTGGACGAACTTGGCACCCCGGCCTTCGAGCGGTTATTTTTGGGCTTGGCTTTGCCCGGGGCTGATTTTTGGCACACGGAGACCCCTCGCAAAGTCTCGCACCATAACGAGTCCGGCGGACGAAGTTGGCCAGCCCCACCCCCCAAGGCTATAGCCCACCCGTTTTTGTGGCCTTTTTCCGCTGGACGAACTTGGCGCCCCGGCCTTCGGGCGGTTATTTTTGAGTGCGGCTGCGCCTGCGGCCTATTTTTAGCACGCGGAGGCCGTTCGCAAAGTCTCACCCCATTCCGAGTCCGGCGGACGAAGTCGGCCAGCCCCTCCCCCCAAGGCTATAGCCCACCCGTTTTTTGGCCATTTTTCCGCTGGACAGAGTTGGCGCCCCGGCCTTCGGGCGGTTATTTTTGTGCGCGGCAGTACCCGCATCCTATTTTTGGCACACGGAGGCCGCTCGCAAAGTCTCCCCCCATTCCGAGTCCGGCGGACGAAGTGGGCCGGCTCCTCCCCCCAAGGCTATAGCCCACCCGTTTTTTGGCCATTTTTCCGCAGGACGAACTTGGCGCCCTGGCCTTGGGGTGGTTATTATTGGCGCGGCTGTGCCCGGGGCCTATTTTTGGCACACCGAGGCCGTTCACAAAGTCTCAGGCCATTCCGAGTCCGGCGGACGAAGTTGGCCAGCCCCACCCCCCAAGGCTATAGCCCACCCGTATTTGTGGCCTTTTTCCGTTGGACGAACTTGGCACCCCGGCCTTTGGGCAGTTATTTTTTGGCTCGGCTGTGCTCGGGGCCTATTGTTTGCACACGGAGGCCACTCGCAAAGTCTCTCGCCATTCCGAGTCCGGCGGACGAAGTTGGCCAGCCCCACCCCCCAAGGCTATAGCCCACCCGTATTTGTGGCCTTTTTCCGTTGGACGAACTTGGCACCCCGGCCTTCGATCGGTTATTTTTGGGCTTGGCTTTGCCCGGGGCCGATTTTTGGCACACGGAGGCCCTCGCAAAGTCTCGCGCCTTTCAGAGTCCGTCTGACGGAGTTGGCCTTCCCCACACCCCAAGGCTATAGCCCACCCGTATTTGTTGCGTTTTTCTGCTGTACGAACTTGGCACCCAGGCCTTCGAGCGGTTATTTTTGGGCTTGGCTTTGCCCGGGGCTGATTTTTGGCACACGGAGGCCCCTCGCAAAGTCTCGCGCCATTCCGAGTCCGCGGACGGTTGGCCAGCCCCACCCCCAAGGCTATAGCCCACCCGCTTTTGTGGCCTTTTTCCGCTGGACGACTTTGGCGCCCGGCCTTCGGGCGGGTATTTTGGGCGCGGCTGTGCCCGGGGCCTATTTTTGGCACACGGAGGCCGCCGTAATGTCTCACGCCATTCCGAGTGCGGCGGACAAAGTTGGCCAGCCACACCCCCCAAGGCTATAGCCCACCCGTTTTTGTGGCCTTTTTCCGCTGGACCAACTTGGCGCCCCGGCCTTCGGGCGGTTATTTTTGGGCGCGGCTGTTCCCGGGGCCTATTTTTGGCACACGGAGGCCTCTCGCAAAGTCTCGCGCCATTCCGAGTCCGGCGGACGAAGTTGGCCAGCCCCAACCCCAAGGCTATAGGCCACCCGTTTTTGTGGCCTTTTTCCGCAGGACGAACTTGGCGCCCCGGCCTTCGGGCGGTTATTTTTGGGCGCGGCTGTGCCCGGGGCCTATTTTTGGCACACGTAGGTCTCTCGCAAAGTCTCGTGCCATTCCGAGTCCGGCGAACGAAGTTGGCCAGCCCCAACCCCAAGGCTATAGGCCACCCGTTTTTGTGGCCTTTTTCCGCAGGACGAACTTGGCGCCCCGGCCTTCGGGCGGTTATTTTTGGGCGCGGCTGTGCCCGGGGCCTATTTTTGGCACACGGAGGCCGCTCGCAAAGTCTCGCGCCATTCCGAGTCCGGCGGACGAATTGGCCAACCCCCACCCCAAGGGTATAGGCCACCTGCTTTTTGTGGCCTTTTTCCGCAGGACGAACTTGGCGCCCGGCCTTCGGGCAGTTATTTTTGGCGCGGCTGTGCCCGGGCCTCTTGTTTGCACACGGAGGCCGCTCGCAAAGTCTCGCGCCATTCTAAGTCCGGCGGACGAAGTAGGCCAGCCACAACACCAGGGCGAAAGGAAAAACGTTTTTGTGGACTTTTTCAGCAGGAAGAACTTGGCGCCCCGGCCTTGGGGGGGGTATTTTTGGCGCGGCTGTGCCCGGGCCTATTTTTGGCACACCGAGGCCGTTCACAAAGTCTCAGGCCATTCCGAGTCCGGCGGACGAAGTTGGCCAGCCCCACCCCCCAAGGCTATAGCCCAACCGTTTTTGTGGCCTTTTTCCGCTGGACGAACTTGGCGCCCCGGCCTTCGGGCAGTTATTTTTGGGCACGGCTGTGCTCGGGGCCTATTGTTAGCACACGGAGGCCACTCGCAAAGTCTCGCGCCATTCCGAGTCCGGCGGACGAAGTTGGCCAGCCCCACCCCCCAAGGCTATAGCCCACCCGTATTTGTGGCCTTTTTCCGCTGGACGAACTTGGCTCCCCGGCCTTCGTTCTGTTATTTTTGGGCTTGGCTGTGCTCGGGGCCGATTTTTTGCACACGGAGGCCACTCGCAAAGTCTCGCGCCATTCCGAGTCCGGCGGACGAAGTTGGCCAGCCCCACCCCCCAAGGCTATAGCCCACCCGTATTTGTGGCCTTTTTCCGCTGGACGAACTTGGCACCCCGGCCTTCGAGCGGTTATGTTGGGCTTGGCTTTGCCCGGGCTGATTTTGGCACACGGAGACCCCTCGCAAAGTCTCGCACCATTCCGAGTCCGGCGGACGGTTGGCCAGCCCCACCCCCAAGGCTATAGCCCACCCGCTTTTGTGGCCTTTTTCCGCTGGACGAACTTGGCGCCCGCCTTCGGGCGGTTATTTTTGAGTGCGGCTGCGCCTGCGCCTATTTTTAGCACGCGGAGGCCGCTTCGCAAAGTCTCACCCCATTCCGAGTCCGGCGGACGAAGTCGCCAGCCCCCTCCCCAAGGCTATAGCCCACCCGTTTTTGGCCATTTTTCCGCTGGACGAGTTGGCGCCCGCCTTCGGGCGGTTATTTTTGTGCGCGGCATTACCCGCATCCTATTTTTTGCACACGGAGGCCGCTCGCAAAGTCTCCCCATTCCGAGTCCGGCGGACGAAGTGGGCCGCCCCGCCCCCAAGGCTATAGCCCACCCGTTTTTTGTCCATTTTTCCGCAGGACGAACTTGGCGCCCAGGCCTTCGGGAGGTTATTATTGGCGCGCTGTGCCTGGGCCTATTTTTGGCACACCGAGGCCGCCTTCACAAAGTCTCAGGCCATTCCGAGTCCGGGTGGACGGTTGGCCAGCCCCACCCCCCAAGGCTATAGCCCAACCGTTTTTGTGGCCTTTTTCCGCTGGACGAACTTGGCGCCCCGGCCTTCGGGCAGTTATTTTTGGGCACGGCTGTGCTCGGGGCCTATTGTTAGCACACGGAGGCCACTCGCAAAGTCTCGCGCCATTCCGAGTCCGGCGGACGAAGTTGGCCAGCCCCACCCCCCAAGGCTATAGCCCACCCGTATTTGTGGCCTTTTTCCGTTGGACGAACTTGGCACCCCGGCCTTCGATCGGTTATTTTTGGGCTTGGCTTTGCCCGGGGCCGATTTTTGGCACACGGAGGCCCCTCGCAAAGTCTCGCGCCATTCCGAGTCCGCGGGGACGAAGTTGGCCAGCCCCACCCCCAAGGCTATAGCCCACCCGTATTTGTGGCCTTTTCCGCTGGACGAACTTGGCACCCGGCCTTCGAGCGGTTATTTTTGGGCTTGGCTGTGCCCGGGGCTGATTTTTGGCACACTGAGGCCCCTCGTAAAGTCTCGCGCCATTCCGAGTCCGGCGGACGGAGTTGGCCAGCCCCACCCCCCAAGGCTATAGCCCACCCGTTTTTGTGGCCTTTTTCCGCTGGACGAACTTGGCGCCCCGGCCTTCGGGCGGGTATTTTTGGGCGCGGCTGTGCCCGCGGCCTATTTTTGGTACACGGAGGCGCCTCGTAAAGTCTCGCGCCATTCCGAGTCCGGCGGACGAAGTATGCCAGCCCCATCCCCCAAGGCTATAGCCCACCCGTTTTTGTGGCCTTTTTCCGCTGGACGAACTTGGCGCCGCGGCCTTCGGGCGGGTATTTTTTGGCGCGGCTGTGGCCGCGGCCTATTTTTGGCACGCGGAGGCCACTCGCAAAGGCTCGCCCCATTCCGAGTCCGGAGGACGAAGTTGGCCTGCCCCTCCCCCCAAGGCTAGAGCCCATCCGTTTTTTGGCCATTTTTCCGCTGGACGAACTTGGCGCCCCGGCCTTCGGGCGGTTATTTTTGAGTGCGGCTGCGCCTGCGGCCTATTTTTAGCACGCGGAGGCCGTTCGCAAAGTCTCATCCCATTCCGAGTCCGGCGGACGAAGTCGGCCAGCCCCTCCCCCCAAGGCTATAGCCCACCCGTTTTTTGGCCATTTTTCCGCTGGACAGAGTTGGCGCCCCGGCCTTCGGGCGGTTATTTTTGTGCGCGGCAGTACCCGCATCCTATTTTTGGCACACGGAGGCCGCTCGCAAAGTCTCGCCCCATTCCGAGTCCGGCGGACGAAGTTGGCCAGCCCCTCCCCCCAAGGCTATAGCCTACCCGTTTTTTGGCCATTTTTCTGCTGGGGGGTTGGGCCGCGCCAACCTTTGGGGGGTTATTTTTGGGCGCGGCTGTGCCCGTGGCCTATTTTTGGCACGCGGAGGCTGCTCGCAAAGTCTCGCCCCATTCCGAGTGCGGCAGACGAAGTTGGCCAGCCCCTCCCCCCAAGGCTATAGCCCACCCGTTTTTTGGCCATTTTTCCGCTGGTCGAACATGGCGCCCCGGCCTTCGGGCGGTTATTTTTGGGCGCGGCTGTGCCCCCGGCCTATTTTTGGCACGCGGAGGCCGCTCGCAAAGTCTCGCCCCATTCCGAGTCCGGCGGACGAAGTTGGCCAGCCCCTCCCCCCAAGGCTATAGCCCACCCGTTTTTTGGACATTTTTCCGCTGAACGAACTTGGCGTCCCGGCCTTCGGGCGGTCATTTTTGGGTGCAGTTGTGCCCGCGGCCTATTTTTGGCATGCGGAGGCCGCTCGCAAAGTCTCGCCCCATTCCGAGTCCGGCGGACGAAGTTGGCCAGCCCCTCCCCCCAAGGCTATAGCCTACCCGTTTTTTGGCCATTTTTCTGCTGGGGGGTTGGGGCGCGCCGACCTTTGGGGGGTTATTTTTGGGCGCGGCTGTGCCCGTGGCCTATTTTTGGCACGCGGAGGCTGCTCGCAAAGTCTCGCCCCATTCCGAAAAGCGGCAGACGGTTGGCCCGCCCCTCCCCCAAGGCTATAGCCCACCCGTTTTTTGGCCATTTTTCCGCTGGTCGAACATGGCGCCCCGGCCTTCGGGCGGTTATTTTTGGGCGCGGCTGTGCCCCCGGCCTATTTTTGGCACGCGGAGGCCGCTCGCAAAGTGTCGCCCCATTCCGAGTCCGGGCGGACGAAGTTGGCCAGCCCTCCCCCAAGGCTATAGCCCACCCGTTTTTGGCCATTTTTCCGCTGGGGTTTGGGCGCCGACCTTCGGCGGTTATTTTTTGGGCTTGGCTGTGTCCGCTGCCAATTTTTGGTACGCTGGAGGCCGCTCGCAAAGTGTCGCCCCATTCCGAGTCCAGCGGACGGTTGGCCAGCCCTCCCCCCAAGGCTATAGCCCTCCCGTTTTTTGGCCATTTTTCCGCTGGACGAACTTGGCGCCCCGGCCTTCGGGTGGTTATTTTTGGACGCGGCTGTGCCCGCGGCCTATTTTTGGCACACGGAGGCCGCTCGCAAAGTCTCCCCCCATTCCGAGTCCGGCGGACGAAGTTGGCAGCCCCTCCCCACAAGGCTATAGCCCACCCGTTTTTTGGCCATTTTTCCGCTGGGGGGTTTGGGCGCGCCGACCATCGGGGGGTTATTTTTGGGCGCGGCTGTGTCCGCGGCCAATTTTTGGTACGCGGAGGCCGCTCGCAAAGTCTCGCCCCATTCCGAGTCTGGCGAACGAAGTCGGCCAGCCCCTCCCCCCAAGGCCATAGCCCACCCGTTTTTTGGCCATTTTCCGCTGGAAGAACTTGGTGCCCCGGCCTTCGGGCGGTTATTTTTGGCCGCGGCTGTGCCCGCGGCCTATTGTTGGTGCGCGAAGGCCGCTCGCAAAGTCTCGTCCCATTCCGAGTCCGGCGGACGAAGTTGGCCAGCCCCTCCCCCCAAGGCTATAGCCCACCCGTTTTTTGGCCTTTTTTCCGCTGGCCGAACTTGGCGCCCGGCCTTCGGGCGGTTATGTTTGGGCGGGACTGTGCCCGCAGCCTATTTTTGGCACACGGAGGCCACTCACAAAGTCTCGCACCATTCCGAGTCCGCCGGACGAAGTTGGCCAGCCCTCCCCAACGCCATAGCCCAACCGGTTTTTGGCCATTTTTCTGCTGGTCGAACTTGGCGCCCCAGCCTTCGGGCTGTTATTTTTGGGCGCGGCTGTGCCCGCTGCCTATTTTTGGCATACGGAGGCCGCTCGCAAAGTCTTGCCCCATTCCGAGTCCGGCGGATTTGTTGGCCAGCCCTCCCCCAAGGCTATAGTCCACCCGTTTTTGCCATTTTTCCGCTGGGGTTTTGGCGCGACCGTCCGGGCGGTTATTTTTGACGCGGCTGTGCCTGTGGCCTATTTTTGCACGCGGAGGCCGTCGTAAAGTCTCGCCCCATTCCCAGTCCGGCGGACGGACGGGCTTGACCCTCGCCCCAAGGCTATAGCCCACCCGTTTTTTGGCCATTTTTCCACTGGCCGAAATTGGCGCTCCGGCCTTCGGGCGGTTATTTTTGGGCGAGGCGGTGCCCACCGCCTATTTTTGGCACGCGGAGCCTGCTCGCAAAGGCTCGCCCCATTCCGAGTCCGGCGGACGGTTGGCCAGCCCTCCCCCCAGGCTATAGCCCACCCGTTGTTTGGCCTTTTTTCCGCTGGCCGTACTTGGCGCCCGGCCTTCGGGCGGTTATGTTTGGGCGGGACTCTGTCCGCAGCCTATTTTTGGGACGCGGAGGCCACTCGCAAAGTCTCGCCCCATTCCGAGTCCGCCGGGCGAAGTTGGCCAGCCCCTCCCCCCAACGCTATAGCCCAACCGTTTTTTGGCCATTTTTCCGCTGGACGAACTTGGCTCCCCAGCCTTCGGGCAGTTATTTTTGGGCGCGGCTGTGCCCGCGCTGCCTATTTTTGGCATACGGAGGCCGCCGCAAAGTCCTTCCCCATTCCGAGTCCGGCGGACGAAGTGGGCCAGCCCCTCCCCCCAAGGCTATAGTCCACCCGTTTTTTTGCCATTTTTCCGCTGGGGGGTTTGGGCGCGCCGACCGTCGGGGGGTTATTTTTGGACGCGGCTGTGCCCGTGGCCTATTTTTGGCACGCGGAGGCCGCTCGCAAAGTCTCGCCCCATTCCGAGTCCGGCGGATGAAGTTGGCCAGCCCCACCCCCCAAGGCTATAGCACACCCGTTTTTGTGGCCTTTTTCCGCTGGACGAACTTGGCGCCCCGACCTTCGGGCGGTTATTTTTGGGCGCGGCTGTGTCCGGGGCCTATTTTCGGCACACGGAGGCCACTCGCAAAGTCTCGCGCCATTCCGAGTCCGGCGGACGAAGTTGGCCAGCACCACCCCCCAAGGCTATAGCACACCCGTTTTTGTGGCCTTATTCCGCTGGATGAACTTGGCACCCCGGCCTTCGGGCGGTTATTTTTGGACGCAGCTGTGCCTGGGGCCTATTTTTAGCACACGGAGGCCGCTCGCAAAGTCTCGCGCCATTCCGATTTCGGCGGACGAAGTTGGCCAGCCCCACCCCCCAAGGCTATAGGCCACCCGTTTTTGTGGCCTTTTTCCGCTGGACGAACTTGGCGCCCCGGCCTTCGGGCAGTTATTTTTGGGCGCGGCTGTGCCCGGGGCCTATTTTTCGCACACGGAGGCCGCTCGCATAGTCTCGCGCCATTCCCAGTCCGGGCGGACGGTCGGCCAGCCCCACCCCCAAGGCTATAGCACACCCGCTTTGTGGCCAATTTCCGCTGGACGAACTTGGCGCCCCGGCCTTCCTGCTGTTATTTTTGGGCGCGGCTGTGCCAGGGGCCTGTTTTTGGCATACGGAGGCCGCTCGCAAAGTCTCGCGCCATTCCCAGTCCGGGCGGACGGTTGGCCAGCCCCACCCCCAAGGCTATAGCCCACCCGCTTTTGTGGCCTTTTTCCGCTGGACGAACTTGGCGCCCGGCCTTCGGGCGGTTATTTTTGGGCGCGGCTGTGCCTGGGCCTATTTTTCGCATACGGAGGCCGCACGCAAAGTCTCGCGCCATTCCGAGTCCGGCGGACGAAGTTGGCCAGCCCCACCCCCCAAGGCTATAGCACACCCATTTTTGTGGCCCTTTTCCGCTGGACGAACTTGGCGCCCCGGCCTTCCGGCGGTTATTTTTGGGCGCGGCTGTGGCCGGGGCCTATTTTTGGCGTACGGAGGCAGCTAGAAAAGTCTCGCTCCATTCCCATTCCGTCGGAAGAAGTTTGCCAGCCGCACCCCCCAAGGCTATAGCCCACCCGTTTTTGTGGCCTTTTTCCGCTGGACGAACTTGGCGCCCCGGCCTTCGGGCGGTTATTTTTGGGCGCGGCTGTGTCCGGGGCCTATTTTTGGCACACGGAGGCCGCTCGCAAAGTCTCGCGCTATTCCGAGTCCGGCGGACGAAGTTGGCCAGCCCCACCCCCCAAGGCTATAGCCCACCCGTTTTTGTGGCCTTTTTCCGCTGGACGAACTTGGCGCCCCGGCCTTCGGGCGGTTATTTTTGGGCGCGGCTGTTCTTGGGGCCTATTTTTCATACACGGAGGCCACTCACAAAGTCTCGCGCCATTCCGAGTCCGGCGGACGAAGTTGGCCAGCCCCACCCCCCAAGGCTATAGCACACCCGTTTTTGTGGACTTTTTCCGCTGGACGAACGTGGCGCCCCGGCCTTCGGGCGGTTATTTTTGGGTGCGGCTGTGCCCGGGGCCTATTTTTGGGACACGGAGGCCGCTCGCAATGTCTCGCGCCATTCCGAGTGCGGCGGACGAAGTTGGCCAGCCCCACCCCCCAAGGCTATAGCCCACCCGTTTTTGTGGCCTTTTTCCGTTGGACGAACTTGGCGCCCCGGCCTTCGGGCGGTTATTTTTGGGCGCGGCTGTGTCCGGGGCCTATTTTTAGCACACGGAGGCCGCTCGCAATGTCTCGCGCCATTCCGAGTGCGGCGGACGAAGTGGGCCAGCCCCACCCCCCAAGGCTATAGCCCACCCGTTTTTGTGGCCTTTTTCCGCTGGACGAACTTGGCGCCCCGGCCTTCGGGCGGTTATTTTTGGGTGCGGCTGTTCCTGGGGCCTATTTTTCGCATACGGAGGCCACTCGCAAAGTCTCGCGCCATTCCGAGTCCGGCGGACGAAGTTGGCCAGCCCCACCCCCCAAGGCTATAGCCCACCCGTTTTTGGTGCCATTTTCCGCTGGACGAACTTGGCGCCGCGGCCTTCGTTGGTTATTTTTGGGCGCGGCTGTGCCCGTGGCCTATTTTTGGCACACGGAGGCCGCTCGCAAAGTCTCGCGCCATTCCGAGTCCGGCGGACGAAGTTGGCCAGCCCCACCCCCAAGGCTATAGCCCACCCGGTTTTGTGGCCTTTTTCCGCTGGACGAACGTGGCGCCCCGGCCTTCGGGCGGTTTGTTTTGGGCGCGGCTGTGCCTGGGCCAATTTTTGGCTCACGGAGGCCGCCGCAAAGTCTCGCGCCATTCCGAAAAGCGGCGGACGAAGTGGGCCAGCCCCACCCCCAAGGCTATAGCCCACCCGCTTTTGTGGCCTTTTTCCGCTGGAGGAACTTGGCGCCCGGCCTTCGGGCCGTTATTTTTAGGGCGCGGCTGTTCTTGGGGCCTATTTTTCGCACACGGAGGCCACTCGCAAAGTCTCGCGCCATTCCGAGTCCGGCGGACGAAGTTGGCCAGCCCCACCCCCCAAGGCTATAGCACACCCGTTTTTGTGGACTTTTTCCGCTGGACGAACGTGGCGCCCCGGCCTTCGGGCGGTTATTTTTGGGCGCGGCTGTGCCCGGGGCCTATTTTTGGCACACGGAGGCCGCTCGCAATGTCTCGCGCCATTCCGAGTGCGGCGGACGAAGTGGGCCAGCCCCACCCCCCAAGGCTATAGCCCACCCGTTTTTGTGGCCTTTTTCCGTTGGACGAACTTGGCGCCCCGGCCTTCGGGCGGTTATTTTTGGGCGCGGCTGTGCCCGGTGCCTACTTTTGGCACACGGAGGTTGCTCGCAAAGTCTCGTGCCATTCCGAGTCCGGCAGACGAAGTTGGCCAGCCGCACCCCCCAAGGCTATAGCCCACCCGCTTTGGTGCCTTTTTCCGCTGGACGAACTTGGCGCCATGCGCCTTCGTTCGGTTACTTTTGGGCGCGGCGGTGCCCGTGGCCTATTTTTGGCACACGGAGGCCGCTCGCAAAGTCTCGTGCCATTCCGAGTCCGGCGGACGAAGTTGGCCAACCCCACCCCCCAAGGCTATAGCCCACCCGTTTTTGTGGCCTTTTTCCGCTGGACGACAGTGGCGCCCCGGCCTTCGGGCCGTTACTTTTTGGCCCGGCTGTGCCCGGGGCCTATTTTTGGCACACGGAGGCCGCTCGCAATGTCTCGCGCCATTCCGAAAAGGCGGACGGTTGGCCAGCCCCACCCCCCAAGGCTATAGCCCACCCGTTTTTGTGGCCTTTTTCCGCTGGACGAACTTGGCGCCCCGGCCTTCGGGCGGTTATTTTTGGGCGCGGCTGTGCCAGGGGCCTATTGTTCGCACACGGAGGCCACTCGCAAAGTCTCGCGCCATTCTGAGTCCGGGGGACGTTGTTGGCCAGCCCCACCCCCCAAGGCTATAGCACACCCGTTTTTGTGGCCCATTTCCGCTGGACGAACTTGGCGCCCCGGCCTTCCTGCTGTTATTTTTGGGCGCGGCTGTGCCAGGGGCCTGTTTTGGCATACGGAGGCCTCGCAAAGTCTCGCCCCATTCCCAGTCCGGCGGACGCGGTTGGCCAGCCCCACCCCCCAAGGCTATAGCCCACCCGTTTTTGTGGCCTTTTTCCGCTGGACGAACTTGGCGCCCCGGCCTTCGGGCGGTTATTTTTGGGCGCGGCTGTGCCCGGGGCCTATTTTTCGCATACGGAGGCCGCACGCAAAGTCTCGCGCCATTCCGAGTCCGGCGGACGAAGTTGGCCAGTCCCACCCCCCAAGGCTATAGCACACCCATTTTTGTGGCCCTTTTCCGCTGGACGAACTTGGCGCCCCGGCCTTCCGGCTGTTATTTTTGGGCGCGGCTGTGCCCGGGGCCTATTTTTGGCACACGGAGGCCGCTCGCAAAGTCTCGCACCATTCCGAGTCCGGCGGACGAAGTTGGCCAGCCCCAACCCCAAGGCTATAGGCCACCCGTTTTTGTGGCCTTTTTCCGCTGGACGAACGTGGCGCCCCGGTCTTCGGGCGGTTATTTTTGGGCGCGGCTGTGCCCGGGGCCTATTTTTGGGACACGGAGGCCGCTCGCAATGTCTCGCGCCATTCCGAGTGCGGCGGACGAAGTTGGCCAGCCCCACCCCCCAAGGCTATAGCCCACCCGTTTTTGTGGCCTTTTTCCGTTGGACGAACTTGGTGCCCCGGCCTTCGGGCGGTTATTTTTGGGCGCGGCTGTGTCCGGGTCCTATTTTTGGCACACGGAGGCCGCTCGCAATGTCTCGCGCCATTCCGAGTGCGGCGGACGAAGTGGGCCAGCCCCACCCCCCAACGCTATAGCCCACCCGTTTTTGTGGCCTTTTTCCGCTGGATGAACTTGGCGCCCCGGCCTTCGGGCGGTTATTTTTGGGCGCGGCTGTTCCTGGGGCCTATTTTTCGTACACGGAGGCCACTCGCATAGTCTCGCGCCATTCCGAGTCCGGCGGACGAAGTTGGCCAGCCCCACCCCCCAAGGCTATAGCCCACCCGTTTTTGGTGCCTTTTTCCGCTGGACGAACTTGGCGCCGCGTCTCATCCCATTCCGAATCCGGCAGACGAACTTGGCCAGCCCCACCCCCCAAGGCTATAGCCCACCCGTTTTTGTGGCCTTTTTCCGCTGGACGAACTTGGCGCCCCGGCCTTCGGGGAGTTATTTTTGGGCACGGCTGTGCCCGCGGGCTATTTTTGGTGCACAGAGGCCGCCGCAAAGTCTCATCCCATTCCGAGTCCGGCGGACGAAGCCTTGAACAGCCCCACCTCCCAAGGCTATAGCCCACCCGTTTTGTGGCCTTTTTCCGCTGGACGAACTTGGCGCCCGGCCTTCGGGAGTTATTTTTGGGCACGGCTGTGCCCATGCTGGCTATTTTTGGCGCACAGAGGTCCCTCGCAAAGTCTTGCCCCATTCCGATTCCGCCGGACGAACTTCGCCAGCCCCTCCCCCCAAGGGTATAGCCCACCCAGGTGTGGGCATGTTGGCGGCGGGCGAGAGTGGGGACCGGACCTTCGGACACTTATTTTTTGGTGTGGCTGTGCCCGCGGCTTATTTTTGGCTCACGGAGGCCCCTCGCAAGGCTATAACCCACCCGTTTTTTGGGCATTTTTGCTGCGGACGAACTTGGGGACCGGACCTTCGGGCGCTTATTTTTGGGCGCGGCTGTGCCCATGGCCCATTTTTGGCACACGGAGGCCCCTCGCAAAGTCTGGGCCCATTCCGAGTCCGGCGGCCGAACTTGGCCAGCCCCTCCCCCCAAGGCTATAGCCCACCCGTTTTTTCGTCATTTTTGCGGCGAATGAACTTGGGGACCGGACCTTCGGGCGCTTTTTTTTGGACGCGGCTGTGTCTCCGCGGCCTAATTATTACACACGGAGACCCCTCGCAAAGTCTGGCTCCATTCTGAGTCCGGCGGACGAACTTGGCCAGCCCCTCCCCCCAAGGCTATAGCCCACCCGTTTTTTGGGCATTTTTGCGGTGGACGAACTTGGGGACCGGACCTTCGGGCGCTTATTTTTGTCCGGCTGTGCCATGGCCTATTTTTGGTACACGAAGGCCCCTCACAAAGTCTGGCCCCATTCCGAGTCCGCGGACGATCTTGGCCAGCCCTCCCCTGGGGGTATAACCCACTGTGTTTTGGGCATTTTGCGGCGGATTTAACTTGGGGACCGGACCTTCGGGCGCTTATTTTTGTCGCGGCTCTGCCCATGGCCCATTTTTGGCACATGGAGGCCCCTGGCAAAGTATGGCACCATTCCGAGTCCGGCAGACGAACTTGGCCAGCACTCCTCCCCAAGCCTATAGCCCACCCTTTTTTAGGCATTTTTTGCGGCACACGAATCTGAGGACCGGGCCTTTGGGCCCTTATTTTTGTCGCGGCTGTGCCCTCGGCCCATTTTTGGCTCATGGAGGCCCCTCGCAAAGTCTGGGCCCATTCCGAGTCCGGCAGAGACGAACTTGGCCAGACCACTCCCCAATCCTATAGCCCACCCTTTTTTCAAAGATTTTTACAAACACAGAACTTGAGGACCCGGCCTTCGGGCGCTTATTTTTGGGCGCGGCTGTTCCAGCGGCCTATTTTTGGTGCACGGAGGCCCCTCGGAAAGTCTGGGCCCATTCCGAGTCCGGCGGACGAACTTGGCCAGCCCCTCCCCCCAAGGCTATAGCCCACCCGTTTTTTTCGTCATTTTTGCGGCGGACGAACTTGAGGACCGGACCTTTGGGCGCTTATTTTTGGACGCGGCTGTGTCCGTGGCCTATTTTTGGCGCACGGAGGCCCCTCGCAAAGTTTGGCCCCATTCCGAGTCCGGCGGACGAACTTGGCCAGCCCCTCCCCCCAAGGCTATAGCCCACCCGTTTTTTGGGCATTTTTGCGGCGGACGAACTTGGGGACCGGACCTTCGGGCGCTTATTTTTGGGCGTGGCTTTGCCCGCGACCTATTTTTCACACACGGAGGCCCCTCGCAGAGTCAGGCCCCATTCCGAGTCCGGCGGACGAACTTGGCCAGCCCCTCCCCCCAAGGCTATAGCCTACCCGTTTTTTCGGCGTTTTTGCGGTGGACGAACTTTAGGACCGGACCTTCGGGCGCTTATTTTTGGGCGCGGCTTTGCCCGTGACCTATTTTTCACACACGGAGGCCCCTCGCAGAGTCAGGCCCCATTCCGAGTCCGGCGGACGAACTTGGCCAGCCCCTCCCCCAAGGCTATAGCCTACCCGTTTTTTCTGCATTTTGCGGGGACGAACATGGGGACCGACCTTCGGGTGAATATTTTCAGAATTGGCTGTGCCCGCGGCTCTATTTTTGGCACACGGAGGCCCCTCTCACAAAGTCTCGCCCCATTCCCAGTCCGGCGGACGAACTTTGCCCTCGCCCCCCCCCAAGGCTATAGCCCACCTGTTTTTTTCGGCATTTTTGCAACGGACGAACTTGGGGACGGGACCTTCGGGCCCTTATTTTAGGGTGCGGCTGCGCCCGTGGCCTATTTTTGACACACGAAGGCCCCTCGCTAAGTCTGGCCACATTCCTAGTCTGGTGGTCGAAATTGGACAGCCCCTCCCCCCAAGGCTATAGCCCACCCGTTTTTTGGGCATTTTTGCAACGGACGAACTTGGGGACCGGACCTTCGGGCACTTATTTTTGGGTGCGGCTGTGCCCGTGGCCTATTTTTGGCACATGAAGGCCCCGCGCAAAGTCTGGCCCCATTCCGAGTCCGGCGGACGAACATGGCCAGCCCCTCCCCCCAAGGCTATAGCCCACCCGTTTTTTGGGCGTTTTTACGGCGGACGAACTTGGGGACCGGACCTTCGGGCGGTTATTTTTGGGCGCGGCTGTGTCCCCGCGGCCTATTTTTGGCACACGGAGGTCCCTCGCAAAGTCTGGCCCCATTCCGAGTCCGGCGGACGAACCTGGGCTAGCCCATCCCCCCAAGGCTATAGCCCACCCGTTTTTTGGGCATTTTTGCGGCGGACGAACTTGGGGACAGGACCTTCGGGCACTTATTTTTGGGCGCGGCTGTGCCCGCGGCCTATTTTTGGCACATGGAGGCCAATCGCAAAGTTTGGCCCCATTCCGAATCCGGCAGACGAACTTGGCCAGCCCCTCCCCCCAAGGCCATAGCCCACCCGTTTTTTGGGCCATTTTCCACTCGGGGGTTTTGGCGCCCCGACCTTCGGGCACTTATTTTTGGGTGCGGCTGTGCCCGCGGCCTATTTTTTCACACGGAGGCGCCTCGGAAAGTCTTGCCCCATTCCGAGTCCGGCGGACGAACTTGGCCAGCCCCACCCCCCAAGGCTATATAGCCCACCCGTTTTTTTGGCCTTTTTCCGCTGGGAGGTTTTGGCGCCCCGACCTTCGGGCGGTTTTTTTTGGGCGTGGTTGTGCCCTCGGCCTATTTTTGGCACACGGAGGCCCCTCGCAAAGTCTCGACCAATTACGAGTCAGCCGGACAAACTTGGCCAGCCCCACCCCCCAAGGCTATAGCCCACCCGTTTTTTTGGCCTTTTTCCGGCGGACAAACTTGTGGACCCGACCTTCGGGCGCTTATTTTTGGGCGCGGCTGTGCCCGCTGCCTATTTTTGTACATGGAGGGCCCTCGTAAAGTGTCGCCCCATTCCGAGTCCGGCGGACGAACTTGGCCAGCCCCACCCCCCAAGGCTATAGCCCACCCATTTTTTTGGTCTTTTTCCGGCGGACGAACTTGGGGCCCCGATCTTCTCGTGCTTATTTTTATACGTGGCTGTGCCCGCGGCCTATTTTTGGCACATGGAGGCCCCTCGCAAAGACTCACCCCATTCCGAGTCAGCCGGACGAACTTGGCCAGCCCCACCCCCCAAGGCATAGCCCAACCATTTTTTTGGCCTTTTTCCGGTGGACGAACTTGGCACCCCGACCTTCGGGCACTTATTTTTAGCCGCGGCAGTGGCCGCGGCCTATTTTTGGCACACGGAGGGCCCTCGCAAAGTCTCGCCCCATTCCGAGTCAGCCGGACGAACTTGGCCTGCCCCACCCCCCAAGTCATAGCCCACCCGTTTTTTTGGCCTTTTTCCGGAGGACGAACTTGGCGCCCCGAACTTCGGGCGCTCATTTTTGGACATGGCTGTGTCCGCTGCCTATTTTTAGCACACGGAGGGCCCTCGCAATGTGTCGCCCCATTTCGAGTCAGCCGGACGAACTTGGCCAGCCCCACCCCCCAAGGCATAGCCCACCCGTTTTTTTGGCCTTTTTCCGGTGGACGAACTTGGCGCCCCGACCTTCGGGCACTTATTTTTAGCCGCGGCTATGTCCGATGCCTATTTTTTGCACACGGAGGCCCCTCGCAAAGTCTCGCCCCATTCCGAGTCCAGCGGACGAACTTGGCGAGCCCCACCCCCCAAGGATATAGCCCACCCAATTTTTTGGCCTTTTTCTGCTGGGGGGTTTTGTCGCCCCGACCTTCGGGCGCTTATTTTTGGCCGCGGCTGTGCCCGCGGTCTGTTTTTGTCACACGGAGGGCGTTCGCAAAGTCTCGCCCTATTCCGAGTCCGGCGGATGAACTTGGCCGGCGCCATCCCCCAAGGCTATAGCCCACCTGTTTTTGTGGCCTTTTTCCGCTGGACGAACTCGCGCGCTTCCGCCTTCGGGCGGTTATTTTTGGCGCGGCTGGGCCCGCGGCCTATTTTTGGCACGCGGAGGCCACTGCAATGTCTCGCCCCATTCCGAGTCCGGGCGGACAAAATTCGCCGCCACACACCCCCAAGGCTATAGCCCACCCGCTTTTGTGGCCTTTTTTCCGCCGGACGAACTTCGTGGCCCCGCGTTCGGGCGGTTGTTTTTGGGCACGGCTGTGCCCGCGGTCTCTTTTTGTCACACGGAGGACGCTCGCAAACTCTCGCCCTATTCCGAGTCCGCGGACGGACTTGGCTTGGGCGCCATCCCCGGGCTATAGACCACCCGATTTTGTGGCCTTTTTCCGCTGGACTAACTTGGTGCCCCGCCTTCGGGCGTTATTTTTGGTGCGGCTGTACTCGCCTATTTTTCGTACACGGAGGCCGTTCGCAAAGTCTCGCCCCATTCCGAGTCCGCTGACGAACATGGCCAGCCCCACCTCGCAAGGTGTAGCCCACCGCTTTTTTGGGCATTTTTCCGCTGGATGAACTTGGCGCCCTGGCCTTCGGGCGGTTATTTTTGGGCGCGGCTGTGCCCGCATCCTATTTTTGGCACACGGAGGCCGCTCGCAAAGTCTCGCCCCATTGCGAGTCCGGCGGACGAGCTTGGCTGGCCCCACCCGCCAAGGCTATAGCCCACCCGTTTTTGTGGTCTTTTTCCGCTGGACAAAAGTGGCGCCCCGGCCTTCGGGCGGTTGCTTTTGGGCGCGGCTGTGCCCGCAGTCTGTTTTTGTCACACGGAGGACGTTCGCAAAGTTTCGCCCTATTCCGAGTCCGGCGGATGAACTTGGCCGGCCCCACCCCCCAAGGCTATAGCCCACCCGTTTTTGTGGCCTTTTTCCGTTGGACGAACTTGGCGCCCCGGCCTTCGGGGGGTTATTTTTGGACGCGGCTGTGCCCGGGGCCTATTTTTGGCTCATGGAGGCCACTCGCACAGTCTCGCGCCATTCCGAGTCCGGCGGACGAAGTTGGCCAGCCCTACCCCCCAAGGCTATAGCCCACCCGTTTTTGTGGCCATTTTCCGCATGACGAACTTGGCGCCCCGGCCTTCGGGTGGTTATTTTTGGGCGCGGCTGTGCCCGTGGCCTATTTTTGTCACACGGAGGCCCGTCGCAAAGTCTCGCACCATTCTCAGTCCGGCAGACGACGTTGGCCAGCCCCACCCCCCAAGGCTATAGCCCACCCTTTTCTGTGGACTTTTTCCGCTGGACGAACTTGGCGCCCCGGCCTTCGAGCCGTTATTTTTGGTCGCGGCTGTGCCCGGGGCCTATTGTTGGCACACGGAGGCCGCTCGCAAAGTCTTGCGCCATTCCGAGTCCAGCGGACGAAGTTGGCCAGCCCCACCCCCCAAGGCTATAGCCAACCCGTTTTTGTGGCCTTTTTCCGCCGGACGAACTTGGTGCCCCGGCCTTCGGGCGGTTGCTTTTGGGCGCGGCTGTGCCCGCAGTCTGTTTTTGTCACACGGAGGACGTTCGCAAAGTTTCGCCCTATTCCGAGTCCGGCGGATGAACTTGGCCGGCGCCATCCCCCAAGGCTATAGCCCACCCGTTTTTGTGGCTTTTTCCGCTGGATGAACTTGGCGCCCCGGCGTTCGGGCCGTTATTTTTGGGCGCAGCTGTGCCCGTGGCCTAGTTGTGGTACAAAGAGACCGCTCACAAAGTGTCGGCCCATTCCGAGACCGGCGGACGAACTTGGCCAGCCCCACCCCCCAAGGCTATAGCCCACCCGTTTTTGTGGCCTTTTTCCGCTGGACGAACTTGGCGCCCCGGCCTTCGGGCGGTTATTTTTGGGCGCGGCTGTGTCCGGAGCCTATTTTTGGCATACGCAGGCACCTCGCAAAGTCTCGCGCCATTCCGAGTCCGGGGCGGATTTGCGGGCCAGCCCCACCCCTGCTGCTATAGCCCACCCGCTTTTGTGGCATTTATCCGCTGGACGAACTTGGTGCCCCGGCCGTCGGGCGGTTATTTTAGGCCGTGGCTGTGCCCGGGGCCTATTTTTGGCACACGGAGGCCGCTAGCAAAGACTCGCGCCAATCCGAGTCCAGAGGACGAAGTTGGCCAGCCCCACCCCCTGGCTATAGCCCACCTGCTTTTGTGGCCATTTTCCGCTGGGACGGTCTTGGCGCCCGGCCTTCGGGCGATTATTTTAGGGCGC
>JAUJEF010000511.1:0-50000 GCA_030444885.1 Citrus sp. QX-2021 | reverse complement strand
TATAGCCTTGGGGGGAGGTGCTGGCCAACTTCGTCCGCCGGACTCGGAATGAGTCGAGACTTTGTGAGTGGTCTCCGCGTGCCAAAAATAGGCCGCGGGTACAGCCGCACCCAAAAATAACCGCCTGAAGGCCGGGGCGCCAAGTTCGTCCAGCGGAAAAATGGCCAAAAAACGGGTGGGCTATAGCCTTGGGGGGGGGGGGCTGGCCAACTTCGTCCGCCGGACTCGGAATGGGGCGAGAATTTGCGAGAGGCCTCCGCGTGCCAAAAGTAGGCTGCGGGCACAGCCGCGCCCAAAAATAACCACCCGAAGGACGGGGCGCCAAGTTCGTCCTGCGGAAAAATGGCCAAAAAACGGGTGGGCTATAGCCTTGGGGGGAGGTGCTGGCCAACTTCGTCCGCCGGACTCGGAATGGGGCGAGACTTTGCGACCGGCCTCTGCATGCCAAAAATAGGCCTCGGGCACAGCCGCACCCAAAAATAACCGCCTGAAGGCCGGGGCGCCAAGTTCGTCCAGCGGAAAAATGGCCAAAAAACGGGTGGGCTATAGCCTTGGGGGGAGGGGCTGGCCAACTTCGTCCGCCGGACTCGGAATGGGGCGAGAATTTGTGAGAGGCCTCCGCGTGCTGTGGGTAGGCTGCGGGCACAGCCGCGCCTAAAATAACCACCCGAAGGACCGGGCGCCAAGTCTGTCCCAATGCGGAAAAATGGCCAAAACACGGGTGGGCTATAGCCTTGGGGGGAGGGGCTGGCCAACTTCGTCCGCCGGACTCGGAATGGGGTGAGAGTTTGCGAGCGGCCTCCGCGTGCCAAAAATAGGCCGCGGGCACAGCCGCGCCCAAAAATAACCCCCCGAAGGCCGGGGCGCCAAGTTCGTCCAGCAGAAAAATGGCCAAAAAACGGGTGGGCTATAGGCTTGGGGGGAGGGGCTGGCCCACTTCGTCCGCCGGACTCGGAATGGGGCGAGACTTTGCGAGCGGCCTCCGCATGCCAAAAATCGGCCGCGGGCACAGCCGTGCCCAAAAATAACTGCCCGGAGGCCGGGGCGCCATGTTCGTCCAGCAGAAAAATGGCCAAAAAACGGGTGGGCTATAGCCTTGGGGGGAGGGGCTGGCCGACTTCGTCCGCCGGACTCGGAATGGGGTGACACTTTGCGAGCGCCCTCCGCGTACCAAAAACAGTCCGCAGGCACATCCGCACCCAAAAATAACCCCCCGAAGGTCGGCGCACCCAAACCCCCCCGCGCAAAAATGGCCAAAAAACGGGTGGGCTATAGCCTTGGGGGGAGGGGCTGGCCAACTTTGTCCGCCGGACTCGGAATGGGGCGAGGCTTTGTGAGCGGCCTCCGCGTGCCAAAAATAGACCGCGGGCACAGCCGCCCCAAAAAATAACCCCCCGAAGGCCGGGGCGCCAAGTTCGTCCAGCAGAAAAATGGCCAAAAAACGGGTGGGCTATAGCCTTGGGGGGAGGGGCTGGCCGACTTCGTCCGCCGGACTCGGAATGGGGCGAGACTTTGCGAGTGGCTTCCGCATGCCAAAAATAGGCCACGGACACTACCGCACCCAAAAATAACTGCCCGAAGGCCGGGGCACCAAGTTCGTCCAACGGAAAAATGGCCAAAAAACGGGTGGGCTATAGCCTTGGGGGGAGGGGCTGGCCGACTTCGTCCGCCGGACTCGGAATGGGGCGAGACTTTGTGAGTGGCCTCCGCGTGCCAAAAATAGGCCGCGGGTACAGCCGCGCCCAAAAATAACCGCCCGAAGGCCGGGGCGCCAAGTTCGTCCAGCGGAAAAATGGCCAAAAAACGGGTGGGCTATAGCCTTGGGGTGAGGGGCTGGCACACTTCGTCCGCCAGACTCGGAATGGGGCGAGACTTTGCGAGCGGCCTCCGCATGCCACAAATAGGCCACGGACACTACCGCACCCAAAAATAACCGCCCGAAGGCCGGGGCACCAAGTTCGTCCAACGGAAAAATGGCCAAAAAACGGGTGGGCTATAGCCTTGGGGGAGGGGTGCCAACTCGTCCGCGGACTCGGAATGGGGCGAGACTTTGCGACCGGCCTCTGCATGCCAAAAATAGGCCTCGGGCACAGCCGCACCCAAAAATAACAGCCCGAAGGCCGGGGCGCCAAGTTCGTCCAGCGGAAAAATGGCCAAAAAACGGGTGGGCTATAGCCTTGGGGGGAGGTGCTGGCCCACTTCGTCCGCCGGACTCGGAATGGGACAAGACATTGCGAGCGGCCTCCGCGTGCCAAAAATAGGCCGTGAGCACAGCCGCGCCCAAAAATTACCCCCCGAAGGTCGGCGCGCCCAAACCCCCCAACGGAAAAATGGCCAAAAAACGGGTGGGCTATAGCCTTGGGGGGAGGGGCTGGCCAACTTCATCCGCCTGACTCGGAATGGGGCGAGACTTTGCGAGCGGCTTCCACGTGCAAAAAATAGGCCGCGCGCACAGCCACGCCCAAAAATAACCGCCCGAAGGCCGGGGCGCAAAGTTCGTGCAGCGGAAAAATGCCCAAAAAATGGGTGGGCTATAGCCTTGGGGGGAGGGGCTGGCCAACTTCGTCCGCCGGACTCGGAATGGGGCGAGACTTTGCGAGCGGCCTCCGCGTGCCAAAAATAGGCCGCAGGCACAGCTGCGCCCAAAAATAACTGCCCGAAGGCCGGGGCGCCAAGTTCGTCCAGCGGAAAAATGGCCAAAAAACGGGTGGGCTATAGCCTTGGGGTGAGGGGCTGGCACACTTCGTCCGCCAGAATCGGAATGGGGCGAGACTTTGCGAGCGGCCTCCGCATGCCACAAATAGGCCATGTACACTACCGTACCCAAAAATAACTGACCGAAGGCCGGGGCACCAAGTTTTTCAACGGAAAAATGGCCAAAAAACGGGTGGGCTATAGCCTTGGGGGGAGGGGCTGGCCAACTTCGTCCGCCGGACTCGGAATGGGGCGAGACTTTGCGACCGGCCTCTGCATGCCAAAAATAGGCCTCGGGCACAGCCGTACCCAAAAATAACAGCCCGAAGGCCGGGGCGCCAAGTTCGTCCAGCGGAAAAATGGCCAAAAAACGGGTGGGCTATAGCCTTGGGGGGAGGTGCTGGCCAACTTCGTCCGCCGGACTCGGAATGGGACAAGACATTGCGAGCGGCCTCCGCGTGCCAAAAATAGGCCGTGAGCACAGCCGCGCCCAAAAATTACCCCCCGAAGGCCGGGGCACCAAGTTCGTCCAGCGGAAAAATGGCCAAAAAACGGGTGGGCTATAGCCTTGGGGGGAGGTGCTGGCCAACTTCGTCCGCCGGACTCGGAATGGGGCGAGACTTTGTGAGTGGCCTCCGCGTGCCAAAAATAGGCCGCGGGTACAGCCGCGCCCAAAAATAACCGCCCGAAGGCCGGGGCGCCAAGTTCGTCCAGCGGAAAAATGGCCAAAAAACGGGTGGGCTATAGCCTTGGGGTGAGGGGCTGGCACACTTCGTCCGCCAGAATCGGAATGGGGCGAGACTTTGCGAGCGGCCTCCGTATGCCACAAATAGGCCACGTACACTACCGTACCCAAAAATAACCGCCCGAAGGCCGGGGCACCAAGTTTTTCAACGGAAAAATGGCCAAAAAACGGGTGGGCTATAGCCTTGGGGGGAGGGGCTGGCCAACTTCGTCCGCCGGACTCGGAATGGGGCGAGACTTTGCGACCAGCCTCTGCATGCCAAAAATAGGCCTCGGGCACAGCCGTACCCAAAAATAACAGCCCGAAGGCCGGGGCGCCAAGTTCGTCCAGCGGAAAAATGGCCAAAAAACGGGTGGGCTATAGCCTTGGGGGGAGGGGCTGGCCAACTTCGTCCGCCGGACTTGGAATGGGGCGAGACTTTGCGACCGGCCTCTGCATGCCAAAAATAGGCCTCGGGCACAGCCGTACCCAAAAATAACAGCCCGAAGGCCGGGGCGCCAAGTTCGTCCAGCGGAAAAATGGCCAAAAAACGGGTGGGCTATAGCCTTGGGGGGAGGGGCTGGCCAACTTCATCCGCCTGACTCGGAATGGGGCGAGACTTTGTGAGCGGCTTCCACGTGCAAAAAATAGGCCGCGCGCACAGCCACGCCCAAAAATAACCGCCCGAAGGCCGGGGCGCAAAGTTCGTCCAGCGGAAAAATGCCCAAAAAACGGGTGGGCTATAGCCTTGGGGGGAGGGGCTGGCCAACTTCGTCCCCCGGACTCGGAATGCGGCGAGACTTTGCGAACGGCCTCCGCGTGCCAAAAATAGGCCGCGGGAACAGCCGCGCCCAACAATAACCACCCGAAGACCGGGGCGCCAAGTTCGTCGATTGGAAAAATGGCCAAAACACGGGTGGGCTATAGCCTTGGGACCAGCCTCCGCATGCCAAAAATAGGCCGCGGGCACAGCCGCGCCCAAAAATAACCGCCCGAAGGCCGGGGCGCCAAGTTCGTCCAGCGGAAAAATGGCCAAAAAACGGGTGGGCTATAGCCTTGGGGGGAGGGGCTGGCCGACTTCGTCCGCCGGACTCGGAATGGGGCGAGACTTTACGAGTGGCTTCCGCATGCCAAAAATAGGCCACGGACACTACCGCACCCAAAAATAACTGCCCGAAGGCCGCGGCACCAAGTTCGTCCAACGGAAAAATGGCCAAAAAACGGGTGGGCTATAGCCTTGGGGGGAGGGGCTGGCCGACTTCGTCCGCCGGACTCGGAATGGGGCGAGACTTTGTGAGTGGCCTCCGCGTGCCAAAAATAGGCCGCGGGCACAGCCGCGCCCAAAAATAACCGCTCGAAGGCCGGGGCGCCAAGTTTGCCAGCGGAAAAATGGCCAAAAAACGGGTGGGCTATAGCCTTGGGGGAAGGGGCTGGCCAACTTCGTCCGCCGGACTCGGAATGGGGCGAGAGTTTGCGAACGGCCTCCGCGTGCCAAAAATAGGCCGCGGGCACAGCCGCGCCCAAAAATAACCCCCCGAAGGCCGGGGCGCCAAGTTCGTCCAGCAGAAAAATGGCCAAAAAACGGGTGGGCTATAGCCTTGGGGGGAGGGGCTGGCCAACTTCGTCCGCCGGGCTCGGAATGGGGCGAGAGTTTCCGAGCGGCCTCCGCGTGCCAAAAATAGGCCGCGGGCACAGCCACGCCCAAAAATAACCCCCCGAAGGCCGGGGTGCCAAGTTCGTCCAGCAGAAAAATGGCCAAAAAACGGGTGAGCTATAGCCTTGGGGGGAGGGGCTGGCCAACTTCTTCCGTCGGACTCGGAATGGGGCGAGAATTTACGAGCGGCCTCCATGTACCAAAAATAGGCCACGCGCACAGCCGTGCCCAAAAATAACTGCCCGAAGGCCGGGGCGCCAAGTTCGTCCAGCGGAAAAATGGCCAAAAAACGGGTGGGCTATAGCCTTGGGGGGAGGGGCTGGCCAACTTCGTCCGTCGGGCTCGGAATGGGGCGAGAGTTTCCGAGCGGCCTCCGCGTGCCAAAAATAGGCCGCGGGCACAGCCGCGCCCAAAAATAACCCCCCGAAGGCCGGGGTGCCAAGTTCGTCCAGCAGAAAAATGGCCAAAAAACGGGTGAGCTATAGCCTTGGGGGGAGGGGCTGGCCCACTTCGTCCGCCGCACTCGGAATGGGGCGAGACTATGCGAACGGCCTCCGCGTGCCAAAAATAGGCCGCGGGCACAGCCCCGACCAAAAATAACCGCCCGAAGGCCGGGGCGCCAAGTTCGTCCAGCGGAAAAATGGCCAAAAAGCGGGTGGGCTATAGCCTTGGGGGGAGGGGCTGGCCAACTTCTTCCGTCGGACTCGGAATGGGGCGAGAATTTACGAGCGGCCTCCACGTACCAAAAATAGGCCACGCGCACAGTCGTGCCCAAAAATAACTGCCCGAAGGCCGGGGCGCCAAGTTCGTCCAGCGGAAAAATGGCCAAAAAACGGGTGGGCTATAGCCTTGGGGGGAGGGGCTGGCCAACTTCGTCCGCCGGACTCGGAATGGGGCGAGACTTTGCGAGCGGCCTCCGCGTGCCAAAAATAGGCCGCGGGCACAGCCCCGACCAAAAATAACCCCCCGAAGGCCGGGGCGCCAAGTTCGTCCACCAGAAAAATGGCAAAAAAACGGGAAGGCTATAGCCTTGGGGGGAGGGGCTGGCCAACTTCGTCCGCCGGACTCGGAATGGGGCGAGACTTTGCGAGCGGACTCCGCGTGCCAAAAATAGGCCGCGGACTCAGCCGCGCCCAAAAATAACCCCTCGAAGGTTGGCGCGCCCAAACCACCCGCGGAAAAATGGCCAAAAAACGGGTGGGCTATAGCCTTGGGGGGAGGGGCTGGCCAACTTCTTCCGCCAGACTCGGAATGGGGCAAGACTTTGCGAACGGCCTCCGCGTGCCAAAAATAGGCCGCGGGCACAACTCCGCCCAAAAATAACCGCCCGAAGGCCGGGGCGCCAAGTTCGTCCTGCGGAAAAATGGCCAAAAAACGGGTGGGCTATAGCCTTGGGGGGAGGGGCTGGCAAACTTCGTCCGCCGGACTCAGAATGGGGCGAGAGTTTGCGAGCGGCCTCCGCGTACCAAAAATAGGCCGCGGACACGGCCGCACCCGAAAATAACCACCCGAAGGCCGGGGCGCCAAGTTCGTGCTGCGGAAAAATGGCCAAAAAACGGGTGGGCTATATAGCCTTGGGGGGAGGGGCTGGCCAACTTCGTCCGCCGGACTCGGAATGGGGCGAGACTTTGCGAGCGGCCTCTGCGTGCCAAAAACAGGCCGCGGGCACATCCGCGCCCAAAAATAACCCCCCGAAGGTCGGCGCGCCCAAACCCCCCAGCGGAAAAATGGCCAAAAAACGGGTGGGCTATAGCCTTGGGGGGAGGGGCTGTCCAACTTCGTCCGCCGGACTCGGAATGGGGCGAGGCTTTGCGAACGGCCTCCGCTTGCCAAAAATAGGCCGCGGGCACAGCCGTTCCCAAAAATAACCGCCCGAAGGCCGGGGCGCCAAGTTCGTCCAGCGGAAAAATGGCCAAAAAACGGGTGGGCTATAGCCTTGGGGGGAGGGGCTGGCCAACTTCTTCCGTCGGACTCGGAATGGGGCGAGAATGTACGAGCGGCCTCCACGAGCCAAAAATAGGCCGCGCGCACAGCCGTGCCCAAAAATAACTGCCCGAAGGCCGGGGCGCCAAGTTCGTCCAGCGGAAAAATGGCCAAAAAACGGGTGGGCTATAGCCTTGGGGGGTGGGGCTGGCCAACTTCGTCCGCCGGACTCGGAATGGCGCGAGACTTTGCCAACGGCCTCCGTGTGCCAAAAATAGGCCTCGGACACAGCCGTGCCCAAAATAACCCACCGAAGGTCGGCGCGCCCAAACCCCCCAGCGGAAAAATGGCCAAAAAACGGGTGGGCTATAGCCTTGGGGGGAGGGGCTGTCCAACTTCGTCCGCCGGACTCGGAATGGGGCAAGGCTTTGCGAACAGCCTCCGCTTGCCAAAAATAGGCTGCGGGCACAGCCGCTCCCAAAAATAACCGCCCGAAGGCCGGGGCGTCAAGTTCGTCCAGCGGAAAAATGGCCAAAAAACGGGTGGGCTATAGCCTTGGGGAGAGGGGCTGGCCAACTTCTTCCGTCGGACTCGGAATGGGGTGAGAATTTACGAGCGGCCTCCACGTGCCAAAAATAGGCCGCACGCACAGCCGTGCCCAAAAATAACCGCCCGAAGGCCGGGGCGCCAAGTTCGTCCAGCGGAAAAATGGCCAAAAAACGGGTGGGCTATAGCCTTGGGGGGTGGGGCTGGCCAATTTCGGCCGCCGGACTCAGAATGGCGCGACACTTTGCGAGCGGCCTCCGTGTGCCAAAAATAGGCCCCGGGCACAGTCGCGCCCAAAAATAACCGCCCGAAGGCCGGGGCGCCATGTTCGTCCAGCGGAAAAAGGCCACAAAAACGGGTGAGCTATAGCCTTGGGGGGTGGGGCTGGCCAACTTCGTCCGCCGGACTCGGAATGGCGCGAGACTTTGCGAGCGGCCTCTGTGTGCCAAAAATAACCGCCTGACGGCCGGGGCGCCAAGGTCATCCAGCGGAAAAAGGCCTCAAAAACGGGTGGGCTATAGGCTTGGGGGGTGGGGCTGGCCCACTTCGTCCGCCGGACTCGGAATGGCGCGAGACCTTGCGAGCGGCCTCCGTGTGCCAAAAATAGGCCCCGGGCACAGCCGCGCCCAAAAATAACCACCCGAAGGCCGGGTCGCCAAGTTCGTCCAGCGGAAAAAGGCCTTAAAAACGGGTGGGCTATAGCCTTGGGGGGTGGGGCAGGCCCACTTCGTCCGCCAGACTCGGAATGGCGCGAGACTTTGCGAGTGGCCTCCGATTGCCAAAAATAGGCCCTAGGCACAGCCGCGCCCAAAAATAACCGCCCGAAGGCCGGGTCGCCAAGTTCGTCCTGCGGAAAAAGTCCACAAAAACGGGTGGGCTATAGCCTTTGCGGGTGGGGCTGGCCAACTTCGTCCGCCGGACTCGGAATGGCGCGAGACTTTGCGAGCGGCCTCCGTGTGCCAAAAATAGGGACTGGGCACAGCCGCGCCCAAAATAACCGCCCGAAGGACGGGTCGCCAAGTTCGTCCAGCGGAAAAAGGCCACAAAAACGGGTGGGTTATAGCCTTGGGGGGTGGGGCAGGCCCACTTCGTCCGCCAGACTCGGAATGGCGCGACACTTTGCGAGCGGCCTCCGAGTGCCAAAAATAGGCCCTAGGCACAGCCGCGCCCAGAAATAACCGCCAGAAGGCCGGGTCGCCAAGTTCGTCCAGCGGAAAAAAGCCACAAAAACGGGTGGGCTGTAGCCTTGGGGGGTGGGGCTGGCCAACTTCGTCCGCCGGACTCAGAATGGCGCGACACTGCGCGGCCGGCCTCCGTGTGCCAAAAATAGGCCCTTGGCACAGCCGCGCCCAAAAATAACCGCCAGACGGCCGGGTCGCCATGTTCGTCCAGCGGAAAAAGGCCACAAAAACGGGTGAGCTATAGCCTTGGGGGGTGGGGCTGGCCATCTTCGTCCGCCGGACTCGGAATGGTACGACACTTTGCGAGCGGCCTCCGTGTGCCAAAAATTGGCCCAGGGCACAGCCGCGCCCAAAAATAACCGCCCGAAGGCCGGGGCGCCAAGTTCGTCCAGCGGAAAAAGGCCACAAAAACGGGTGGGCTATAGCCTTGGGGGGTGGGGCAGGCCCACTTCGTCCGCCAAACTCGGAATGGCGCGAGACTTTGCGAGCGGCATCCGAGTGCCAAAAATAGGCCGTGGGCACAGCCGCGCCCAAAATAACCGCCCGAAGTCCGGGTCGCCAAGTTCGTCCAGCGGAAAAAGGCCACAAAAACTGGTGGGCTATAGCCTTGGGGGGTGGGGCAGGCCCACTTCGTCCGCCAGACTCGGAATGGCGCGAGACTTTGCTAGCGGCATCCGAGTGCCAAAAATAGGCCCCGGACACAGCCGCGCCCAATAATAACCGCCCGAAGGCCGGGGCGCCAAGTTCGTCCAGCGGAAAAAGGCCACAAAAACGGGTGGGCTATAGCCTTGGGGGGTGGGGCTGGCCAATTTCGTCCGCCGGACTCTATATTGCGCGAGACTTTGCGAGCGGCCTCCGTGTGCCAAAAATAGGCCCCGGGCACAGTCGCGCCCAAAAATAACCGCCCAAGGGCCGGGGCGCCATGTTCGTCCAGCGGAAAAAGGCCACAAAAACGGGTGAGCTATAGCCTTGGGGGGTGGGGCTGGCCATCTTCGGCCGCCGGACTCGGAATGGCGCGAGATTTTGCGAGCGGCCTCCGTGTGCCCAAAAATAACCGCCCGAAGGCCGGGGCGCCAAGTTCGTCCTGCGGAAAAAGGCCACAAAAACGGGTGGGCTATAGCCATGGGGGGTGGGGCTGGCCAACTTCGTCCGCCGGACTCGGAATGGCGCGAGATTTTGCGAGCGGCCTCCATGTGCCCAAAAATAACCGCCCGAAGGCCGGGGTGCCAATTTCGTCCTGCGGAAAAAGGACACAAAAACGGGTGGGCAATCGCCAGGGGGGGTGGGGCTGGCCAACTTCGTCCGCCGGACTCGGTCGGGCGCGAGACTCTGCACCCGGCCTCCGTGTGCGTAACTTAGGCCCGGGGCACAGCCGTGCCCAAAAATAACCGCCCAAGGCCGGGGCGCCAAGTTCGTCCAGCGGAAAAAGGCCACAAAAACGGGTGGGCTATAGCGTTGGGGAGTGGGGCTGGCCAACTTCATCCGCCGGACTCGGAATGGCACGAGACTTTGCGAGGCCTCTCCGTGTGCCAAAAATAGGCCCCGGGCACAGCCGCGCCCAAAAATAACCCCCAGAAGGCCGGGGCGCCATGTTCGTCCAGCGGAAAAAGGCCACAAAAACGGGTGGGCTATAGCCTTGGGGGGTGAGGCTGGCCAACTTCGTCCGTCGGACTCGGAATGGCGCGAGACTTTACGAGCGGCCTCCGTGTACCCATAAATAATGGCCCCAAGTCCGGGGCGCCAAGTTCATCCACCGGAAAAAGGCCACAAAAACGGGTGGGCTATAGCCTTGGGGGGTGGGGCTGGCCAACTTCGTCCGCCGGACTCGGAATGGGACGAGACTTTTCGAGCGGCCTCCGTGTGCCAAAAATAGGCCCCGGGCACAGCCGTGCCAAAAAGTAACCGCCCGAAGGCCGGGGCGCCAGTTCGTCCAGCGGAAAAAGGCCACAAAAACGGGTGGGCTATAGCCTAGGGGGGTGGGGCCGGCCGACTTCGTCCGCCTGACTCGGAATGGCGCGAGACTTTGTGAGTGGCCTCTGTGTGCCAAAAATAGGCCCCGGCCACAGCCGTGCCCAAAAATAACCGCCTGAAGTCCGGGGCACCAAGTTCGTCCAGCGGAAAAAGGCCACAAAAACGGGTGGGCTATAGCCTTGGGGAGTGGAGCTGGCCAACTTCATCCGCCGGACTCGGAATGGCGCGAGACTTTGCAAGGCGTCTCCGTGTGCCAGAAATACGCCCTGGGCACAGCCGCGCCCAAAAATAACCGCCCGAAGGCCGGGGCGCCAAGTTCGTCCAGCGGAAAAAGGCCACAAAAACGGGTGGGCTATAGCCTTGGGGGGTGGGGCTGGCCCACTTCGTCCGCCGGACTCGGAATGCTGCGAGACTTCGTGAGCGGCCTTCGTGTGGCAAAAATAGGCCCCGGGCACAGCCGCGCCGAAAAATAACTGCCCGAAGGCCGGGGCGCCAAGTTCGTCCAGCGGAAAAAGGCCACAAAAACGGGTGGGCTATAGCCTTGGGCGGTGGGGCTGGCCCACTTCGTCCGCCGGACTCGGAATGCCGCGAGACTTCGTGAGCGGCCTTCGTGTGGCAAAAATAGGCCCCGGGCACAGCCGCGGTGAAAAATAACTGCCCGAAGGCCGGGCCGCCAAGTTCGTCCAGCGGAAAAAGGCCACAAAAACGGGTGGGCTATAGCCTTGGGCGGTGGGGCTGGCCCACTTCGTCCGCCAGACTCGGAATGGCGCGACATTTTGCGAGCGGCCTCCGTGTGCCCAAAAATAACCGCCCGAATGCCGGGGCGCCAAGTTCGTCCAGCGGAAAAAGGTCACAAAAACGGGTGGGCTATAGCCTTGGGCGGTGGGGCTGGCCCACTTCGTCCGCCAGACTCGGAATGGCGCGAGACTTTGCGAGCGGCCTCCGTGTGCCCAAAAATAACCGCCCGAAGGCCGGGGCGCCAAGTTCGTCCAGCGGAAAAAGGCCACAAAAACGGGTGGGCTATAGCCTTGGGGGGTGGGGCTGGCCAACTTCGTCCGCCGGACTAGGAATGGCGCGAGACTTTGCAAGCGGCCTCCGTGTGCTAAAAATAGACCCCGGGCACAGCCGCACCCAAAAATAACCGCCCGAAGGCTGGGGCGCCAGTTCGTCCAGCGGAAAAAGGCCAAAAAAACGGGTGGGCTATAGCCTTGGGGGGTGGGGCTGGCCAACTTCTTCCGCCGAACTCGGAATGGCGCGAGACTTTGCGAGCGGCCTCCGTGTGCCAAAAATAGGCCCCGAGCACAGCCGCGCCCAAAAATAACCCCCCAAAGGCCGGGGCGCCAAGTTCGTCCAGCGGAAAAAGGCCACAAAAACGGGTGGGCTATAGCCTTGGGGGGTGGGGCTGGCCATCTTCGTCCGCCGGACTCGGAATGGCGCGAGACTTTGCGAGCGGCCTTCATGTGCCAAAAATAGGCCACGGGCACAGCCGCGCCCAAAAATAACCGCCCGAAGGCCGGGGCGCCAAGTTCGTCCAGCGGAAAAATGGCAAAAAAACGGGTGGGCTATAGCCTTGGGGGGAGGGACTGGCCGACTTCGTCCGCCGGAGTCGGAATGGGGCAAGACTTTGCGAGCGGCCTCCGCGTGCCAAAAATAGGCCGCGGGCACAGCCGCGCCCAAAAATAACCACCCGAAGGTCGGCGCGCCCAAACCCCCCAGCGGAAAAATGGCGAAAACACGGGTGGGCTACAGCCTTGGGGGTAGGGGCTGGCCAACTTCGTCCGCCGGACTCGGAATGGGGCGAGACTTTTCGAGCGGCCTCTGTGTGCCGAAAATACTCCGCGGGCACAGCTGTGCCCAAAAATAACCGCCCGAAGGCCTGGGCGCCAATTTCGTCCAGCGGAAAAATGGCCAAAAAACGGGTGGGCTATAGCCTTGGGGGGAGGGGCTGGCCAACTTCGTCCGCCGGACACGGAATGGGGCGAGACTTTGCGAGCGGCCTCCGCGTGCCAAAAATAGGCCGCGGACACAGCCGCGCCCAAAAATAACCGCCCGAAGGCCGGGGCGCCAAGTTCGTCCAGCAGAAATATGGCCAAAAAACGGGTGGGCTAAAGCCTTGGGGGGAGGGGCTGGCCGACTTCATCCGCCGGACTCGGAATGGGGCGAGACTTTGCGAGCGGCCTCCGCGTGCCAAAAATAGGCCGCGGGCACAGCCGCGCCCAAAAATAACCCCCCGAAGGCCGGCGCGCCCACACCGCCCAGCGGAAAAATGGCCAAAAAACGGGTGGGCTATAGCCTTGGGGGGAGGGGCTGGCCAACTTCGTCCGCCGGACTCGGAATGGGGCGAGACTTTGCGAGCGGCCTCCGCGTGCCACAAATAGGCCGCGGGCACAGCCGTGCCCAAAAATTAACCGCCTGAAGGCCGGGGCGCCAAGTTCGTCCAGCGGAAAAATGGCAAAAAAACGGGTGGGCTATAGCCTTGGGGGGAGGGGCTGGCCAACTTCGTCCGCCGGACTCGGAATGGGGCGAGACTTTGCAATCGGCCTCCGTGTGCCACAAATAGACCGCGGGCACAGCCGCGCCCAAAAATAACCCCCCGAAGGTCGGCACGCCCAAACCCCCCAGCGGAAAAATGGCCAAAAAACGGGTGGGCTATAGCCTAGGGTGGAGGGGCTGGCCCACTTGGTCCGCCGGACTCGGAATGGGGCGAGACTTTGCGAGCGGCCTCCGAGTGCCAAAAATAGGCCGCGGGCACAGCCGCGTCCAAAAATAACCCCCCGAAGGTCGGCGCGCCCAAACCCCCCAGCGGAAAAATGGCCAAAAAACGGGTGGGCTATAGCCTTGGGGGGAGGGGCTGGCCAACTTCGTCCACCGGACTCGGAATGGGGCGAGACTTTGCGAGCGGCCTCCGCGTGCCAAAAATAGGCCGCGGGCAAAGCCGCGCCCAAAAATAACGCCCCGAAGGTCGGCGCGCCCAAACCCCCCAGCGGAAAAATGGCCAAAAAACGGGTGGGCTATGGCCTTGGGGGGAGGGGCTGGCCAACTTCGTCCGCCGGACTCGGAATGGGGCGGGACTTTGCGAGCGGGCTCCGCGTGGCAAAAATAGGCCACGGGCACAGCCGCGCCCAAAAATAACCCCCCGAAGGTCGGTGCGCCCAAACCCCCCAGCGGAAAAATGGCCAAAAAACGGGTGGGCTATAGCCTTGGGGGGAGGGGCTGGCCAACTTCGTTCGCCGGACTCGGAATGGGGCGAGACTGTGCGAGCGGCCTCCTCGTGCCAAAAATAGGCCGCGGGCACAGCCACGCCCAAAAATAACCGCCCAAAGGCCGGGCCGCCAAGTTCGTCCAGCGGAAAAATGGCCAAAAAACGGGTGGGCTATAGCCTTGGGGGGAGGGGCTGGCCCACTTCGTCCGCCGGACTCGGAATGGGGCGGGACTTTGCGAGTGGGCTCTGCGTGGCAAAAATAGGCCGCGGGAACAGCCGCGCCCAAAAATAACCCCCCGAAGGTCGGTGCGCCCAAACCCCCCAGCGGAAAAATGGCCAAAAAACGGGTGGGCTATAGCCTTGGGGGGAGGGGCTGGCCAACTTCGTTCGCCGGACTCGGAATGGGGCGAGACTTTTCGAGCGGCCTCTGTGTGCCGAAAATACTCAGCGGGCACAGCTGTGCCCAAAAATAACCGCCCGAAGGCCTGGGCGCCAATTTCGTCCAGCGGAAAAATGGCCAAAAAACGGGTGGGCTATAGTCTTGGGGGGAGGGGCTGGCCAACTTCGTCCGCCGGACACGGAATGGGGCGAGACTTTGCGAGCGGCCTCCGCGTGCCAAAAATAGGCCGCGGGCAGAGCCGCGCCCAAAAATAACGGCCCGAAGGCCGGGGCGCCAAGTTCGTCCAGCAGAAATATGGCCAAAAAACGGGTGGGCTAAAGCCTTGGGGGGAGGGGCTGGCCGACTTCATCCGCCGGACTCGGAATGGGGCGAGACTTAGCGCGCGTCCTCCGCGTGCCAAAAATAGGCCGCGGGCACAGCCGCGCCCTAAAATAACCCCCCGAAGGTCGGCGCGCCCACACCCCCCAGCGGAAAAATGGCCAAAAAACGGGTGGGCTATAGCCTTGGGGGGAGGGGCTGGCCGACTTCGTCCGCCAGACTCGGAATGGGGCGAGACTTTGCGATCGGCCTCCGTGTGCCACAAATAGGCCGCGGGCACAGCCGCGCCCAAAAATTAACCGCCTGAAAGCCGGGGCGCCAAGTTCGTCCAGCGGAAAAATAGCAAAAAAACGGGTGGGCTATAGCCTTGGGGGGAGGGGCTGGCCAACTTCGTCCGCCGGACTCGGAATGGGGCGAGACTTTGCGATCGGCCTCCGTGTGCCACAAATAGACCGCGGGCACAGCCGCGCCCAAAAATAACCCCCCGAAGGTCGGCACGCCCAAACCCCCAAGCGGAAAAATGGCCAAAAAACGGGTGGGCTATAGCCTAGGGTGGAGGGGCTGGCCCACTTGGTCCGCCGGACTCGGAATGGGGCGAGACTTTGCGAGCGGCCTCCGAGTGAAATAACCCCCCGAAGGTCGGCGCGCCCAAACCCCCCAGCGGAAAAATGGCCAAAAAACGGGTGGGCTATAGCCTTGGGGTGAGGGGCTGGCCATCTTCGTCCACCGGACTTGGAATGGGACGAGACTTTGCGAGCGGCCTCCGCGTGCTAAAAATAGGCCGCGGGCACAGCCGCGCCCAAAAATAACCGCCCGAAGGCCGGGGCGCCAAGTTCGTCCAGCGGAAATATGGCCAAAAAACGGGTGGGCTATAGCCTTGGGGGGAGGGGCTGGCCAACTTCGTCCGCCGGACTCGGAATGGCGCGAGACTTTGCGAGCGGCCTCCGCGTGCCAAAAATAGGCCGCGGGCACAGCCGCGCCCAAAAATAACCGCCCGAAGGCCGGGGCGCCAAGTTCGTCCCGGGAAAAATGGCCAAAAAATGGGTGGGCTATAGACTTGGGGGGAGGGGCTGGCCGACTTCGTCCGCCGGACTCGGAATGGCGCGAGACTTTGCGAGCGGCCTCCGCGTGCCAAAAATAGGCCGCGGGCACAGCCGCGCCCAAAAATAACCACCCGAAGGCCGGGGCGCCAAGTTCGTCCTGCGGAAAAAGGCCACAAAAACGGGTGGGCTATAGCCATGGGGGGTGGGGCTGGCCAACTTCGTCCGCCGGACTCGGAATGGCGCGAGATTTTGCGAGCGGCCTCCGTGTGCCCAAAAATAACCGCCCGAAGGCCGGGGTGCCAACTTCGTCCTGCGGAAAAAGGACACAAAAACGGGTGGGCTATAGCCATGGGGGGTGGGGCTGGCCAACTTCGTCCGCCGGACTCGGAATGGCGCGAGACTTTGCAAGCGGCCTCCGTGTGCCAAAAATAGGCCCCGGGCACAGCCGTGCCCAAAAATAACCGCCCGAAGGCCGGGGCGCCAAGTTCGTCCAGCGGAAAAAGGCCACAAAAACGGGTGGGCTATAGCGTTGGGGAGTGGGGCTGGCCAACTTCATCCGCCGGACTCGGAATGGCACGAGACTTTGCGAGGCCTCTCCGTGTGCCAAAAATAGGCCCCGGGCACAGCCGCGCCCAAAAATAACCCCCAGAAGGCCGGGGCGCCATGTTCGTCCAGCGGAAAAAGGCCACAAAAACGGGTGGGCTATAGCCTTGGGGGGTGAGGCTGGCCAACTTCGTCCGTCGGACTCGGAATGGCGCGAGACTTTACGAGCGGCCTCCGTGTACCCATAAATAATGGCCCCAAGTCCGGGGCGCCAAGTTCATCCACCGGAAAAAGGCCACAAAAACGGGTGGGCTATAGCCTTGGGGGGTGGGGCTGGCCAACTTCGTCCGCCGGACTCGGAATGGGACGAGACTTTTCGAGCGGCCTCCGTGTGCCAAAAATAGGCCCCGGGCACAGCCGTGCCAAAAAGTAACCGCCCGAAGGCCGGGGCGCCAGTTCGTCCAGCGGAAAAAGGCCACAAAAACGGGTGGGCTATAGCCTAGGGGGGTGGGGCCGGCCGACTTCGTCCGCCTGACTCGGAATGGCGCGAGACTTTGTGAGTGGCCTCTGTGTGCCAAAAATAGGCCCCGGCCACAGCCGTGCCCAAAAATAACCGCCTGAAGTCCGGGGCACCAAGTTCGTCCAGCGGAAAAAGGCCACAAAAACGGGTGGGCTATAGCCTTGGGGAGTGGAGCTGGCCAACTTCATCCGCCGGACTCGGAATGGCGCGAGACTTTGCAAGGCATCTCCGTGTGCCAGAAATACGCCCTGGGCACAGCCGCGCCCAAAAATAACCGCCCGAAGGCCGGGGCGCCAAGTTCGTCCAGCGGAAAAAGGCCACAAAAACGGGTGGGCTATAGCCTTGGGGGGTGGGGCTGGCCCACTTCGTCCGCCGGACTCGGAATGCTGCGAGACTTCGTGAGCGGCCTTCGTGTGGCAAAAATAGTCCCCGGGCACAGCCGCGCCGAAAAATAACTGCCCGAAGGCCGGGGCGCCAAGTTCGTCCAGCGGAAAAAGGCCACAAAAACGGGTGGGCTATAGCCTTGGGCGGTGGGGCTGGCCCACTTCGTCCGCCGGACTCGGAATGCCGCGAGACTTCGTGAGCGGCCTCGTGGTGGCAAAAATAGGCCCCGGCACAGCCGCGGTGAAAATAACTGCCCAAGGCCGGGCCGCCAAGTTCGTCCAGCGGAAAAAGGCCACAAAACGGGTGGGCTATAGCCTTGGCGGTGGGGCTGGCCCACTTCGTCCGCCAGACTCGAATGGCGCGACATTTTGCGAGCGGCCTCCGTGTGCCCAAAAATAACCGCCCAATGCCGGGCGCCAAGTTCGTCCCAGCGGAAAAAGGTCACAAAAACGGGTGGGCTATAGCCTTGGGCGGTGGGGCTGGCCCACTTCGTCCGCCAGACTCGGAATGGCGCGAGACTTTGCGAGCGGCCTCCGTGTGCCCAAAAATAACCGCCCGAAGGCCGGGGCGCCAAGTTCGTCCAGCGGAAAAAGGCCACAAAAACGGGTGGGCTATAGCCTTGGGGGGTGGGGCTGGCCAACTTCGTCCGCCGGACTAGGAATGGCGCGAGACTTTGCAAGCGGCCTCCGTGTGCTAAAAATAGACCCCGGGCACAGCCGCACCCAAAAATAACCGCCCGAAGGCTGGGGCGCCAGTTCGTCCAGCGGAAAAAGGCCAAAAAAACGGGTGGGCTATAGCCTTGGGGGGTGGGGCTGGCCAACTTCTTCCGCCGAACTCGGAATGGCGCGAGACTTTGCGAGCGGCCTCCGTGTGCCAAAAATAGGCCCCGAGCACAGCCGCGCCCAAAAATAACCCCCCAAAGGCCGGCGCGCCAAGTTCGTCCCAGCGGAAAAGGCCACAAAAACGGGTGGGCTATAGCCTTGGGGGGTGGGGCTGGCCATCTTCGTCCGCCGGACTCGGAATGGCGCGAGACTTTGCGAGCGGCCTTCATGTGCCAAAAATAGGCCACGGGCACAGCCGCGCCCAAAAATAACCGCCCGAAGGCCGGGGCGCCAAGTTCGTCCAGCGGAAAAATGGCAAAAAAACGGGTGGGCTATAGCCTTGGGGGGAGGGACTGGCCGACTTCGTCCGCCGGAGTCGGAATGGGGCAAGACTTTGCGAGCGGCCTCCGCGTGCCAAAAATAGGCCGCGGGGTCAGCCGCGCCCAAAAATAACCACCCGAAGGTCGGCGCGCCCAAACCCCCCAGCGGAAAAATGGCGAAAACACGGGTGGGCTACAGCCTTGGGGGTAGGGGCTGGCCAACTTCGTCCGCCGGACTCGGAATGGGGCGAGACTTTTCGAGCGGCCTCTGTGTGCCGAAAATACTCCGCGGGCACAGCTGTGCCCAAAAATAACCGCCCGAAGGCCTGGGCGCCAATTTCGTCCAGCGGAAAAATGGCCAAAAAACGGGTGGGCTATAGCCTTGGGGGGAGGGGCTGGCCAACTTCGTCCGCCGGACTCGGAATGGGGCGAGACTTTGCGAGCGGCCTCCGCGTGCCAAAAATAGGCCGCGGACACAGCCGCGCCCAAAAATAACCGCCCGAAGGCCGGGGCGCCAAGTTCGTCCAGCAGAAATATGGCCAAAAAACGGGTGGGCTAAAGCCTTGGGGGGAGGGGCTGGCCGACTTCATCCGCCGGACTCGGAATGGGGCGAGACTTTGCGAGCGGCCTCCGCGTGCCAAAAATAGGCCGCGGGCACAGCCGCGCCCAAAAATAACCCCCCGAAGGTCGGCGCGCCCACACCGCCCAGCGGAAAAATGGCCAAAAAACGGGTGGGCTATAGCCTTGGGGGGAGGGGCTGGCCAACTTCGTCCGCCGGACTCGGAATGGGGCGAGACTTTGCGATCGGCCTCCGTGTGCCACAAATAGGCCGCGGGCACAGCCGTGCCCAAAAATTAACCGCCTGAAGGCCGGGGCGCCAAGTTCGTCCAGCGGAAAAATGGCAAAAAAACGGGTGGGCTATAGCCTTGGGGGGAGGGGCTGGCCAACTTCGTCCGCCGGACTCGGAATGGGGCGAGACTTTGCAATCGGCCTCCGTGTGCCACAAATAGACCGCGGGCACAGCCGCGCCCAAAAATAACCCCCCGAAGGTCGGCGCACCCAAACCCCCCAGCGGAAAAATGGCCAAAAAACGGGTGGGCTATAGCCTTGGGGGGAGGGGCTGGCCAACATCGTCTGCCGGACTCGGAATGGGGAAAGACTTTGTGAGGGCCTCCGCGTGCCAAAAATAGGCCGCGGGCAGAGCCGCGTCCAAAAATAACCCCCGAAGGTCGGCGCGTCCAAACCCCCCAGCGGAAAAATGGCCACAAAAACGGGTGGGCTATGGCCTTGGGGGAGGGGCTGGCCCACTTCGTCAGCCGGACTCGGAATGGGACGAGACTTTGCGAACGACCTCCGCGTGTAAAAAATAGGCTGCGGGCACAGCTGCCCCCAAAAATGACCGCCCGAAGGCCGGGGCGCCCAAACCCCCCAGCGGAAAAATGGCCAAAAAACGGGTGGGCTATGGCCTTGGGGGGAGGGGCTGGCCAACTTCGTTCGCCGGACTCGGAATGGGGCGAGACTGTGCGAGCGGCCTCCTCGTGCCAAAAATAGGCCGCGGGCACAGCCACACCCAAAAATAACCGCCCAAAGGCCGGGCCGCCAAGTTCGTCCAGCGGAAAAATGGCCAAAAAACGGGTGGGCTATAGCCTTGGGGGGAGGGGCTGGCCCACTTCGTCCGCCGGACTCGGAATGGGGCGGGACTTTGCGAGTGGGCTCTGCGTGGCAAAAATAGGCCGCGGGAACAGCCGCGCCCAAAAATAACCCCCCGAAGGTCGGTGCGCCCAAACCCCCCAGCGGAAAAATGGCCAAAAAACGGGTGGGCTATAGCCTTGGGGGGAGGGGCTGGCCAACTTCGTTCGCCGGACTCGGAATGGGGCGAGACTTTTCGAGCGGCCTCTGTGTGCCGAAAATACTCAGCGGGCACAGCTGTGCCCAAAAATAACCGCCCGAAGGACTGGGCGCCAATTTCGTCCAGCGGAAAAATGGCCAAAAAACGGGTGGGCTATAGTCTTGGGGGGAGGGGCTGGCCAACTTCGTCCGCCGGACACGGAATGGGGCGAGACTTTGCGAGCGGCCTCCGCGTGCCAAAAATAGGCCGCGGGCAGAGCCGCGCCCAAAAATAACGGCCCGAAGGCCGGGGCGCCAAGTTCGTCCAGCAGAAATATGGCCAAAAAACGGGTGGGCTAAAGCCTTGGGGGGAGGGGCTGGCCGACTTCATCCGCCGGACTCGGAATGGGGCGAGACTTTGCGAGCGGCCTCCGCGTGCCAAAAATAGGCCGCGGGCACAGCCGCGCCCAAAAATAACCCCCCGAAGGTCGGCGCGCCCACACCCCCCAGCGGAAAAATGGCCAAAAAACGGGTGGGCTATAGCCTTGGGGGGAGGGGCTGGCCGACTGCGTCCGCCAGACTCGGAATGGGGCGAGACTTTGCGATCGGCCTCCGTGTGCCACAAATAGGCCGCGGGCACAGCCGCGCCCAAAAATTAACCGCCTGAAAGCCGGGGCGCCAAGTTCGTCCAGCGGAAAAATAGCAAAAAAACGGGTGGGCTATAGCCTTGGGGGGAGGGGCTGGCCAACTTCGTCCGCCGGACTCGGAATGGGGCGAGACTTTGCGATCGGCCTCCGTGTGCCACAAATAGACCGCGGGCACAGCCGCGCCCAAAAATAACCCCCCGAAGGTCGGCACGCCCAAACCCCCAAGCGGAAAAATGGCCAAAAAACGGGTGGGCTATAGCCTAGGGTGGAGGGGCTGGCCCACTTGGTCCGCCGGACTCGGAATGGGGCGAGACTTTGCGAGCGGCCTCCGAGTGAAATAACCCCCCGAAGGTCGGCGCGCCCAAACCCCCCAGCGGAAAAATGGCCAAAAAACGGGTGGGCTATAGCCTTGGGGTGAGGGGCTGGCCATCTTCGTCCACCGGACTTGGAATGGGACGAGACTTTGCGAGCGGCCTCCGCGTGCTAAAAATAGGCCGCGGGCACAGCCGCGCCCAAAAATAACCGCCCGAAGGCCGGGGCGCCAAGTTCGTCCAGCGGAAATATGGCCAAAAAACGGGTGGGCTATAGCCTTGGGGGGAGGGGCTGGCCAACTTCGTCCGCCGGACTCGGAATGGCGCGAGACTTTGCGAGCGGCCTCCGCGTGCCAAAAATAGGCCGCGGGCACAGCCGCGCCCAAAAATAACCTCCCGAAGGCCGGGGCGCCAAGTTCGTCCAGCGGAAAAATGGCCAAAAAACTGGTGGGCTATATCCTTGGGGGGAGGGGCTGGCCAACTTCGTTCGCCGGACTCGGAATGGGGCGAGACTGTGCGAGCGACCTCCGTGTGCCAAAAATAGGCCGCGGGCACAGCCGCGCCCAAAAATAACCGCCCGAAGGCCGGGGCGCCAAGTTCGTCCAGCGGAAATATGGCCAAAAAACGGGTGGGCTATAGCCTTGGGGGGAGGGGCTGGCCAACTTCGTCCGCCGGACTCGAAATGGGGCGAGACTTTGCGAGCGGCCTCCGCGTGCCAAAAATAGGCCGCGGGCACAGCCGCGCCCAAAAATAACCCCCCGAAGGCCGGGGCGCCAAGTTCGTCCAGCGGAAAAATGGCCAAAAAACAGGTGGGCTATAGCCTTGGGGGGAGGGGCTGGCCAACTTCGTTCGCCGGACTCGGAATGGGGCGAGACTGTGCGAGCGGCCTCCGCGTACCAAAAATAGGCCGCGGGCACAGCCGCGCCCAAAAATAACCGCCCGAAGGCCGGGGCGCCAAGTTCATCCAGCGGAGAAATGGCCAAAAAACGGGTGGGCTATAGCCTTGGGGGGAGGGTCTGGCCAACTTCATCCGCCGGACTCGGAATGGGGCGAGACTTTGCGAGCGGCCTCCGCATGCCAAAAATAGGCCGCGGGCACAGCCGCGCCCAAAAATAACCGCCCGAAGGCCGGGGCGCCAATTTCGTCCAGCGGAAAAATGGCCAAAAAACAGGTGGGCTATAGCCTTGGGGGGAGGGGCTGGCCAACTTCGTTCGCCGGACTCGGAATGGGGCGAGACTGTGCGAGCGGCCTCCGCGTACCAAAAATAGGCCGCGGGCACAGCCGCGCCCAAAAATAACCGCCCGAAGGCCGGGGCGCCAAGTTCGTCCAGCGGAGAAATGGCCAAAAAACGGGTGGGCTATAGCCTTGGGGGGAGGGTCTGGCCAACTTCATCCGCCGGACTCGGAATGGGGCGAGACTTTACGAGCGGCCTCCGCATGCCAAAAATAGGCCGCGGGCACAGCCGCGCCCAAAAATAACCGCCCGAAGGCCGGGGCGCCAAATTCGTCTAGCGGAAAAATGGCCAAAAAACGGGTGGGCTATAGCCTTGGGGGGAGGGGCTGGTCAACTTCGTTCGCCGAACTCGGAATGGGGCGAGACTTTGTGAGTGGCCTCCGCATGCCAAAAATAGGCCGCAGGAACAGCCGCACCCAAAAATAACCGCCCGAAGGCCGGGGCGCCAAGTTCGTCCAGCGGAAAAATGGCCAAAAAACGGGTGGGCTATAGCCTTGGGGGGAGGGTCTGGCCAACTTCATCCGCCGGACTCGGAATGGGGCGAGACTTTGCGAGCGGCCTCCGCATGCCAAAAATAGGCCGCGGGCACAGCCGCGCCCAAAAATAACCGCCCGAAGGCCGGGGCGCCAAATTCGTCTAGCGGAAAAATGGCCAAAAAACGGGTGGGCTATAGCCTTGGGCGGAGGGGCTGGCTAACTTCGTCCGCCGGACTCGGAATGGGGCGAGACTTTACGAGCGGCCTCCGCTTACCAAAACTAGGCCGCGGGCACAGCAGCGCCCAAAAATAACCGCCCGAAGGCCGGGGCTCCAATTTCGTCCAGCGGAAAAATGGCCAAAAAACGGGTGGGCTATAGCCTTGGGGGGAGGGGCTGGCAAACTTCGTCCGCCGGACTCGGAATGGGACGAGACTTTGCGAGCGGCCTCCGTGTGCCAAAAATAGGCCGCGGGCACAGCCGCGCCCAAAAATAACCGCCCGAAGGCCGGGGCGCCAAGTTCGTCCAGCGGAAAAATGGCCAAAAAACAGGTGGGCTATAGCCTTGGGGGGAGGGGCTGGCCAACTTCGTTCGCCGGACTCGGAATGGGGCGAGACCTTGCGAGTGGCCTCCGCATGCCAAAAATAGGCCGCGGGCACAGCCGCACCCAAAAATAACCGCCCGAAGGCCGGGGCGCCAAGTTCGTCCAGCGGAAAAATGGCCAAAAAACGGGTGGGCTATAGCCTTGGGGGGAGGGGCTGGCCAACTTCGTCCGCCGGACTCAGAATCGGGCGAGAGTTTGCGAGCGGCCTCCGCGTGCCAAAAATAGGCCGTGGGCACAGACGCGCCCAAGAATAACCGCCCGAAGGCCGGGGAACCAAGTTCGTCCAGCGGAAAAATGGCCACAAAACGGTTGGGCTATAGCCTTGGGGGGAGGGGCTGGCCGACTTCGTCCGCCGGACTCGGAATGGGGCGAGACTTTACGAGCGGCCTCCGCGTGCCAAATATTGGCCGCGGGCCCAGCCGCGCCCAAAAATAACGCCCCGAAGGTCGGCGCGCCCAAACCCCCCAGCGGAAAAATGGCCAAAAAACGAGTGGGCCATAGCCTTGGGGGGAGGGGCTGGCCCACTTCGTCCGCCGGACTCGGAATGGGACGGGACTTTGCGAGCGGGCTCCGCGTGCCAAAAATACGCCGCGGGCACAGCCGCGCCCAAAAATAACCGCCCGAAGGTTGGTGCGCCCAAACCCCCCAGCGGAAAAATGGCCGAAAAACGGGTGCGCTATAGCCTTGGGGGGAGGGGCTGCCCAACCTCGTCCGCCGGACTCGGAATGGGGCGAGACTTTTGGAGCGGCCACCGCGTGCCAAAAATAGGCCGCGGGCATGGCCACGCCCAAAAATAACCGCCCTAAGGCCGGGACGCCATGTTCGTCCAGCGGAAAAATGGCCAAAAACGGGTGGGCTATAGCCTTGGGGGGAGGGGCTGGCCAACTTCGTCCGCCAGACTCGGAATGGGGCGAGACTTTGCAAGTAGCCTCCGCGTACCAAAAAAAGGCCGCGGGCCCAGCCGCGCTTAAAAATAACATCCCTAAGGTCGGCGCGCCCAAACCCCCAGCGGAAAAATGGCCAAAAAACGGGTGGGCTATAGCCTTGGGGGGAGGTGCTGGCCAACTTCGTCCACCGGACTCGGAATGGGGCGAGACTTTGTGAGTGGCCTCCGCGTACCAAAAATAGGCCGCGGGCACAGCCGCGCCCCAAAATAACGCCCCGAAGGTCGGCGCGCCCAAACCCCCCAGCGGAAAAATCGCCAAAAAACGGGTGGGCTATCGCCTTGGGGGGAGGGGCTGGCCAACTTCGTCCGCCGGACTCGGAATGGGGCAAGACTTTGCAAGTAGCCTCCGCGTACCAAAAATAGGCCACGGGCACAGCCGCGCTTAAAAATAACCTCCCGAATGTCGGCGCGCCCAAACCCCCCAGCGGAAAAATGGCCAAAAAACGGGTGGGCTATCGCCTTGGGGGGAGGGGCTGGCCAACTTCGTCCGCCGGACTCGGAATGGGGCAAGACTTTGCAAGTAGCCTCCGCGTACCAAAAACAGGCTGCGGGCACAGCCGCGCTTAAAAATAACCTCCCGAAGGTCGGCGCGCCCAAACCCCCAGCGGAAAAATGGCCAAAAAACGGGTGGGCTATAGCCTTGGGGGGAGGGGCTGTCCAACTTCGTCCTCCGGACTCGGAATGGGGCGAGACTTTGCGAGCGGCCTCCTCGTGCCAAAAATAGGCCGCAGACACAGCTGCGCCCAAAAATAAACGCCCGAAGGCAGGGGCGCCAAGTTCGTCGAGCGGAAAAATGGCCAAAAAACGGGTGGGCTATAGCCTTGGGGGGAGGGGCTGGCCAACTTCGTTCGCCGGACTCGGAATGGGGCGAGACTTTTCTAGTGGCCTCCGCATGCCAAAAATAGGCCACGGGCACAGCCGCACCCAAAAATAACCGCCCGAAGGCCGGGGCGCCAAGTTCGTCCAGCGGAAAAATGGACAAAAAACGGGTGAGCTATAGCCTTGGGGGGAGGGGCTGGCCAACTTCGTCCGCCGGACTCGGAATGGGGCGAGAGTTTGCGAGCGGCCTCCGCGTGCCAAAAATTGGCCGCGGGCACAGCCGCGCCCAAAAACAACCCCCCGAAGGTCGGCGCGCCCAAACCCCCCAGAGGAAAAATGGCCAAAAAACGGGTGGGCTATAGCCTTGGGGGGAGGGGCTGGCCAACTTCGTCCACCGGACTCGGAATGGGGCGAGACTTTGCGAGCGGCCTCCGTGTGCCAAAAATAGGCCGCGGGCACAGCCGCGTCCAAAAATAAACGCCCGAAGGCCGGGGCGCCAAGTTCGTCTAGCGGAAAAATGGCCAAAAAACGGGTGGGCTATAGCCTTGGGGGGAGGGGCTGGCCAACTTCGTTCGCCGGACTCGGAATGGGGCGAGACCTTGCGAGTGGCCTCCGCATGCCAAAAATAGGCCGCGGGCACAGCCGCACCCAAAAATAACCGCCCGAAGGCCGGGGCGCCAAGTTCGTCCAGCGGAAAAATGGACAAAAAACGGGTGAGCTATAGCCTTGGGGGGAGGGGCTGGCCAACTTCGTCCGCCGGACTCGGAATGGGGCGAGAGTTTGCGAGCGGCCTCCGCGTGCCAAAAATTGGCCGCGGGCACAGCCGCGCCCAAAAACAACCCCCCGAAGGTCGGCGCGCCCAAACCCCCCAGAGGAAAAATGGCCAAAAAACGGGTGGGCTATAGCCTTGGGGGGAGGGGCTGGCCAACTTCGTCCACCGGACTCGGAATGGGGCGAGACTTTGCGAGCGGCCTCCGTGTGCCAAAAATAGGCCGCGGGCACAGCCGCGTCCAAAAATAAACGCCCGAAGGCCGGGGCGCCAAGTTCGTCTAGCGGAAAAATGGCCAAAAAACGGGTGGGCTATAGCCTTGGGGGGAGGGGCTGGCCAACTTCGTTCGCCGGACTCGGAATGGGGCGAGACTTTGCTAGTGGCCTCCGCATGCCAAAAATAGGCCACGGGCACAGCCGCACCCAAAAATAACTGCCCGAAGGCCGGGGCGCCAAGTTCGTCCAGCGGAAAAATGGCCAAAAAACGGGTGAGCTATAGCCTTGGGAGGAGGGGCTGGCCAACTTCGTCCGACGGACTCGGAATGGGGCAAGACTTTGCAAGTATCCTCCGCGTACCAAAAAAAGGCCGCGGGCACAGCTGCGCTTAAACATAACCTCCCTAAGGTCGGCGTGCCCAAACCCCCAGCGGAAAAATGGCCAAAAAACGGGTGGGCTATAGCCTTGGGGGGAGGGGCTGGCCGACTTCGTCCGCCGGACTCGGAATGGGGCGAGACTTTGCGAGCGGCCTCCGCGTGCCAAAAATAGGCCGCGGGCACAGCCGCGCCCAAAATAACCGCCCGAAGGCCGGGCGCCAAGTTCGGCCCAGCGGAAAAATGGCCAAAAAACGGGTGGGCTATAGCCTTGGGGGGAGAGGCTGGCCAACTTCGTCCGCCGGACTCGGAATGGGGCGAGACTTTGCGAGCGGCCTCCGCGTGGCAAAAATAGGCCGCGGGCACAGCCGCACCCAAAAATAACCCCCCGGAGGCCGGGGCGCCAAGTTCGTCCAGCGGAAAATGGCCAAAAAACAGGTGGGCTATAGCCTTGGGGGGAGGGGCCGGCCAATTTCGTCCGCGGAACTCGGAATGGGGCGAGACTTTGCGAGCGGCCTCCGCAAGTGCTGTGGCCAGGCCAGCGGGCACAGCCGCACCCAAAAATAACCCGCCGAAGGTCGGCGCGCCCAAACCCCCCAGCGGAAAAATGGCCAAAAAATGGGTGGGCTATAGCTTTGGGGGGAGGGGCTGACCAACTTCGTCCGCCGGACACCGAATGGGGTGAGACATTGCGAGCGGCCTCCGCATGCCAAAAATAGGCCGCGGGCACAGCCGCACCCAAAAATAACCGCCCGAAGGCCGGGGCGCCAAGTTCGTCCAGCGGAAAAATGGCCTAAAAAACGGGTGGGCTCTAGCCTTGGGGGGAGGGGTTGGCCAACTTCGTCCGCCGGACTCGGAATGGGGCGCGACTTTGCGAGCAGCCTCCGCGTGCCAAAACTAGGCCGCGGGCACAACTGCGCCCAAAACTAACTGCCCGAAGGACGGGGCGCCAAGTTCGTCCAGCGGAAAAATGGCCAAAAAATGGGTGGGCTATAGCCTTGGGGGGAGGGGCTGGCCCACTTCGTCCGCCGGACTCGGAATGGGGCGAGAGTTTGCGAGCGGCATCCGCGTGCCAAAGATAGGCCGCTGGCACAGCTGCGCCCTAAACTAACTGCCCGAAGGCCGGGGCGCCAAGTTCGTCCAGAGGAAAAATGGCCAAAAAACGGGTGGGCTATAGCCTTGGGGGCACGGGCTGGCCAACTTCGTCCGCCGGACTCGGAATGGGGCGAGACTTTGCGAGCGGCCTCACAAGCCAAAAATATTCCGTGGGCACAGCCACGTCCAAAAATAACCCCCCGAAGGCCTGGGCGCCCAGTTCGTCCAGCAGAAAAATGGCCAAAAATGGGTGGGCTATAGCCTTGGGGGAGGGGTTGGCCCACTGGTCCGCGGACTCGGAATGGGGCGAGACTTTGCGAGCGGTCTCCGCGTGCCAAAAATAAGCCGCGGGCCCAGCCGCACCCAAAAATAACCCCCCAAAGTTCGGCGCGCCCAAACCCCCCAGCGGAAAAATGGCCAAAAAACGGGTGGGCTATAGCCTTGGGGGGAGGGGCTGGCCAACTTCATCCGCCGGACTGGGAATGGGGCGAGACTTTGTGAGCGGCCTCCGCGTGCGAAAAATAGGCCGCGGCCACAGCCGCACCCAAAAATAACCGCCCGAAGGCCGGGGCGCCAAGTTCGTCCAGCGGAAAAATGGCAAAAAATGGGTGGGCTATAGCCTTGGGGGGAGGGGCTGGCCCACTTCGTCCGCCGGACTCGGAATGGGGCGAGACTTTGCGAACGGCCTCCGCGTGCCAAAAATAGGCCGCGGGCACAGGTGCGCCCAAAACTAACTACCCGAAGGCTGCGGCGCCAAGTTCGTCCAGCGGAAAAATGGCCAAAAAACGGGTGGGCTATAGCCTTGGAGGGAGGGGCTGGCCAACTTCGTCCGCCGGACTCGGAATGGGACGAGACTTTGCGAGCGGCCTCCGCGTGCCAAAAATAGGCCGCGGGCACAGCCGCGTCCAAAAATAAACGCCCGAAGGCCGGGGCGCCAAGTTCGTCTAGCGGAAAAATGGCCAAAAAACGGGTGGGCTATAGCCTTGGGGGGAGGGGCTGGCCAACTTCGTTCGCCGGACTCGGAATGGGGCGAGACTTTGCTAGTGGCCTCCGCATGCCAAAAATAGGCCACGGGCACAGCCGCACCCAAAAATAACTGCCCGAAGGCCGGGGCGCCAAGTTCGTCCAGCGGAAAAATGGCCAAAAAACGGGTGAGCTATAGCCTTGGGGGGAGGGGCTGGCCAACTTCGTCCGACGGACTCGGAATGGGGCAAGACTTTGCAAGTATCCTCCGCGTACCAAAAAAAGGCCGCGGGCACAGCTGCGCTTAAAAATAACCTCCCTAAGGTCGGCGTGCCCAAACCCCCAGCGGAAAAATGGCCAAAAAACGGGTGGGCTATAGCCTTGGGGGGAGGGGCTGGCCGACTTCGTCCGCCGGACTCGGAATGGGGCGAGACTTTGCGAGCGGCCTCCGCGTGCCAAAAATAGGCCGCGGGCACAGCCGCGCCCAAAAATAACCGCCCGAAGGCCGGGGCGCCAAGTTCGTCCAGCGGAAAAATGGCCAAAAAACGGGTGGGCTATAGCCTTGGGGGGAGGGGCTGGCCAACTTCGTCCGCCGGACTCGGAATGGGGCGAGACTTTGCGAGCGGCCTCCGCGTGCCAAAAATAGGCCGTGGGCACAGCCGCACCCAAAAATAACCGCCCGAAGGCTGGGGCGCCAAGTTCGTCCAGCGGAAAAATGGCCAAAAAACGGGTGGGCTATAGCCTTGGGGGGAGGGGCTGGCCAACTTCGTCCGCCGGACTCAGAATGGGGCGAGATTTTGCGAGCGGCCTCCGCGTGCCAAAAATAGGCCGCGGGCACAGCCGCACCCAAAAATAACCCGCCGAAGGTCGGCGCGCCCAAACCCCCCAGCGGAAAAATGGCCAAAAAATGGGTGGGCTATAGCTTTGGGGGGAGGGGCTGACCAACTTCGTCCGCCGGACACCGAATGGGGTGAGACATTGCGAGCGGCCTCCGCATGCCAAAAATAGGCCGCGGGCACAGCCGCACCCAAAAATAACCGCCCGAAGGCCGGGGCGCCAAGTTCGTCCAGCGGAAAAATGGCCTAAAAAACGGGTGGGCTCTAGCCTTGGGGGGAGGGGTTGGCCAACTTCTTCCGCCGGACTCGGAATGGGGCGAGACTTTGCGAGCAGCCTCCGCGTGCCAAAACTAGGCCGCGGGCACAACTGCGCCCAAAACTAACTGCCCGAAGGACGGGGCGCCAAGTTCGTCCAGCGGAAAAATGGCCAAAAAATGGGTGGGCTATAGCCTTGGGGGGAGGGGCTGGCCCATTTCGTCCGCCGGACTCGGAATGGGGCGAGAGTTTGCGAGCGGCATCCGCGTGCCAAAGATAGGCCCCTGGTACAGCTGCGCCCAAAACTAACTGCCCGAAGGCCGGGGCGCCAAGTTCGTCCAGAGGAAAAATGGCCAAAAAACGGGTGGGCTATAGCCTTGGGGGCACGGGCTGGCCAACTTCGTCCGCCGGACTCGGAATGGGGCGAGACTTTGCGAGCGGCCTCCGCGTGCCAAAAATATTCCGTGGGCACAGCCACGTCCAAAAATAACCCCCCGAAGGTATGGGCGCCCAGTTCGTCCAGCAGAAAAATGGCCAAAAAATGGGTGGGCTATAGCCTTGGGGGGAGGGGCTGGCCCACTTCGTCCGCCGGACTCAGAATGGGGTGAGACTTTGCGAGCGGTCTCCGCGTGCCAAAAATAAGCCGCGGGCCCAGCCGCACCCAAAAATAACCCCCCAAAGTTCGGCGCGCCCAAACCCCCCAGCGGAAAAATGGCCAAAAAACGGGTGGGCTATAGCCTTGGGGGGAGGGGCTGGCCAACTTCATCCGCCGGACTGGGAATGGGGCGAGACTTTGTGAGCGGCCTCCAGCATCTGGTGGGGCCAGGCGCGGCCACAGCCGCACCCAAAAATAACCGCCCGAAGGCCGGGGCGCCAAGTTCGTCCAGCGGAAAAATGGCAAAAAATGGGTGGGCTATAGCCTTGGGGGGAGGGGCTGGCCCACTTCGTCCGCCGGACTCGGAATGGGGCGAGACTTTGCGAACGGCCTCCGCGTGCCAAAAATAGGCCGCGGGCACAGGTGCGCCCAAAACTAACTACCCGAAGGCTGCGGCGCCAAGTTCGTCCAGCGGAAAAATGGCCAAAAAACGGGTGGGCTATAGCCTTGGAGGGAGGGGCTGGCCAACTTCGTCCGCCGGACTCGGAATTGGGCGAGACTTTGCGAGCGGCCTCCGCGTGCCAAAAATAGGCCGCATGCGCAGCCGCGCCCAAAAATAACCCCCCGAAGGTCGGCGCGCCCAAACCCCCCAGCGGAAAAGTGGCCAAAAAACGGGTGGGCTATAGCCTTGGGGGGAGGGGCTGGCCAACTTCGTCCGCCGGACTCGGAATGGGGCAAGACTTTGCAAGCGGCCTGCACGTGCTAAAAATAGGCAGCGGGTACAGCCGCTCCGAAAAATAACCCCCCGAAGGTCGGCGCGCCCAAACCCCCCAGCGGAAAAATGGCCAAAAAACGGGTGGGCTATAGCCTTGGGGAGGGCTGGGCAACTTCGTCCACCGGACTCAAAATGGGGCGAGACTTTGCGAGCGGCCTCCGCGTGCCAAAAATAGGCCACGGGCACCGCCACGCCAAAAAATAACCGCCCGAAGGCCGGGGAGCCAAGTTCGTCCAGCGGAAAAATGGCCAAAAAACGGGTGGGCTATAGCCTTGGGGGGAGGGGCTGGCCAACTTCGTCCGCCGGACTCGGAATGGGGCGAGACTTTGCGAGCGGCCTCTGTGTGCAAAAAGGGCACGCGGGCACAGCCACGCCAAAAAATAACCGCCCGAAGGCCGGGGCGCCAAGTTCGTCCAGCGGAAAAATGGCCAAAAAACGGGTGGGCTATAGCCTTGGGGGCACGGGCTGGCCAACTTCGTCCGCCGGACTCGGAATGGGGCGAGACTTTGCGAGCGGCCTCCGCGTGCCAAAAATATTCCGTGGGCACAGCCACGTTCAAAAATAACCCCCCGAAGGCCTGGGCGCCCAGTTCGTCCAGCAGAAAAATGGCCAAAAAATGGGTGGGCTATAGCCTTGGGGGGAGGGGCTGGCCAACTTCGTCCGCCGGACTCAGAATGGGGTGAGACTTTGCGAGCGGTCTCCGCGTGCCAAAAATAAGCCGCGGGCCCAGCCGCACCCAAAAATAACCCCCAAAGTTCGGCGCGCCCACACCCCCCAGCTGAAAAATGGCCAAAAAACGGGTGGGCTATAGCCTTGGGGGGAGGGGCTGGCCAACTTCCTCCGCCGGACTGGGAATGGGGCGAGACTTTGTGAGCAGCCTCCGTGTGCGCGAAAAAGGGCTGCGCCACAGCCGCACCCAAAAATAACCGCCCGAAGGCCGGGGCGCCAAGTTCGTCCAGCGGAAAAATGGCAAAAAATGGGTGGGCTATAGCCTTGGGGGGAGGGGCTGGCCCACTTCGTCCGCCGGACTCGGAATGGGGCGAGACTTTGCGAACGGCCTCCGCGTGCCAAAAATAGGCCGCGTGCACAGCAGCGCCCAAAAATAACACCCCGAAGGAGGCGGCGCCCAGTACCCCCAGCGGACAAATGGCCAAAAAACGGGTGGGCTATAGCCTTGGAGGGAGGGGCTGGCCAACTTCGTCCGCCGGACTCGGAATGGGGCGAGACTTTGCGAGCGGCCTCCGCGTGCCAAAAATAGGCCGCATGCACAGCCGCGCCCAAAAATAACCCCCCGAAGGTCGGCGCGCCCAAACCCCCCAGCGGAAAAATGGCCAAAAAACGGGTGGGCTATAGCCTTGGGGGGAGGGGCTGGCCAACTTCGTCCGCCGGACTCGGAATGGGGCAAGACTTTGCAAGCGGCCTCCACGTGCTAAAAATAGGCAGCGGGTACAGCCGCTCCGAAAAATAACCCCCCGAAGGTCGGCGTGCCCAAACCCCCCAGCGGAAAAATGGCCAAAAAACGGGTGGGCTATAGCCTTGGGGGGAGGGGCTGGCCAACTTCGTCCACCGGACTCAAAATAGGGTGAGACTTTGCGAGCGGCCTCCGCGTGCCAAAAATAGGCCGCGGGCACAGCCGCGCCCAAAAATAACCCCCCAAAGTTCGGCGCGCCCAAACCCCCCAGCGGAAAAATGGCCAAAAAACGGGTGGGCTATAGCCTCGGGGGGAGGGGCTGGCCAACTTCGTCCGCCGGACTCGGAATGGGGCGAGAAATTGCGAGCGGCCTCCGCGTGCCAAAAATAGGCCGCATACACAGCCGCGCCCAAAAATAACCCCCCGAAGGTCGGCGCGCCCAAACCCCCCAGCGGAAAAATGGCCAAAAAACGGGTGGGCTATAGCCTTGGGGGGAGGGGCCCGCCAACTTCGTCTGCCAGACTCGGAATGGGGCGAGACATTGCGAGCAGCCTCCGCGAGCCAAAAATAGGCCGCGGGCACAGCCGCACCCAAAAATAACCCCCCAAAGTTCGGCGCGCCCAAACCCCCCAGCGGAAAAATGGCCAAAAAACGGGTGGGCTATAGCCTTGGGGGGAGGGGCTGGCCAACTTCATCCGCCGGACTCGGAATGGGGCGAGACTTTGTGAGTGGCCTCCGCGTGCGAAAAATAGGCCGCGGCCACAGCCGCACCCAAAAATAACCGCCCGAAGGCCGGGACGCCAAGTTCGTCCAGCGGAAAAATGGCAAAAAATGGGTGGGCTATAGCCTTGGGGGGAGGGGCTGGCCCACTTCGTCCGCCGGACTCGGAATGGGGCGAGACTTTGCGAGCGGCCTCCGCGTGCCAAAAATAGGCCGTGGACACAGCTGCGGCCAAAACTAACTGCCCGAAGGCCGCGGCGCCAAGTTCGTCCAGCGGAAAAATGGCCAAAAAAGGGGTGGGCTATAGCCTTGGGGGGAGGGGTGGCCCACTTCGTCCGCCGGACTCGGATTGGGGCGAAACTTTGCGAGCGGCCTCCGCGTGCCAAAAATAGGACGCGGGCACAGCCGCGCCCAAAAATAACCTCCCGAAGGTCAGCGCGCCACAACCCCCCAGCGGAAAAATGGCCCAAAAACTAGTGGGCTATAGCCTTGGGGGGAGGGGCTGGCCAACTTCGTCCGCCGGACTCGGAATGGGCCGAGATTTTGCGAGCGGCCTCCGGGTGCCAACATTAGGCCGCGGGCGCAGCCACACCCAAAAATGCCCGCCCGAAGGCCGGGCGCCAAGTTCGTCCAGCGGAAAAAGGCCACAAAAACGAGTGGGCAATAGCATTGGGGGGTGGGGCTGTCCAACTTCGTCCGCCGGACTCGGAATGGTGTGAGACTTTACGAGGTGCCTCTGTGTGCCAAAAATAGGCCACGGGCACAGCCGCGCCCAAAAATACCTGCCCGAAGGCCGGGGCGCCAAGTTCATCCAGCGGAAAAAGGCCACAAAAACGGGTGGGCTATAGCCTTGGGGGGTGGGGCTGGCCAACTTCGTCCGCCGGACTCGGAATGGCGTGAAACTTTGCGAGGCACCTCCGTGTGCCAAAAATAGGCCGCGGGCACAGCCACGCCCAAAAAATACCCGTCCGAAGGCCGGGCGCCAAGTTCGTCCAGCGGAAAAAGGCCACAAAAACGGGTGGGCTATAGCCTTGGGGGGTGGGGATGGCCAACTTCGTCCGCCGGACTCGGAATGGCGTGAAACTTTGCGAGGCGCCTCCGTGTTCCAAAAATAGGCCGCGTGCACAGCCGCGCTCAAAAATACCCGCCCGAAGGCCGGGGCGCCAAGTTCGTCCTGCGGTAAAAGGCCACAAAAACGGATGGGCTATAGCATTGGGGGGGGGGGCTGGCCAACTTCGTCCGCCGGACTCGGAATGGAGCGAGACTTTACGAGGCGCCTCCGTGTGCCAAAAATAGGCCGCGGGTACAGCCGCACCCAAAAATACCCACCCGAAGGCCGGGGCGCCAAGTTCGTCCAGCGGAAAATGGCCACAAAAACGGGTGGGCTATAGCGTTGGGGGGTGGGGCTGGCCAACTTCGTCCGCCGGACTTGGAATGGCGCGAGACTTTGCGAGGCGCCTCCGTGTGCCAAAAATAGGCTGCTAGCACAGCCGCGCCCAAAAATACCCACCCGAAGGCCGGGGCGCCAAGTTCGTCCAGCGGAAAATGGCCACAAAAACGGGTGGGCTATAGCCTTGGGGGGTGGGGCTGGCCCACATCGTCCGCCGTACTCGGATTGGCGTGAGACATTGCGAGGCACCTCCGTGCGCCAAAAATAGGCCGCGGGCACAGCCGTGCCCAAAAATACCCGGACGAAGGCCGGGGCGCTAAGTTCGTCCAGCGGAAAATGGCCACAAAAACGGGTGGGCTATAGCCCTGGGGGTGGGGCTGGCCAACTTCGTCCGCAGGACTCGGAATGGCGCGAGACTTTGCGAGCGGCCTCCACGTGCCAAAAATAGGCCGTGGGCACAGCCGCGCCCAAAAATAACCCCCCCAAGGGTTGTCTCGCCCAAACCCCCCAGCGAAAAAATGGCCAAAAAACGGGTGGGCAATAGCCTTGGGGAGAGGGGCTGGCCAACTTCGTCCGCCGGACTCGGATTGGGGCGAAACTTTGCGAGCGGCCTCCGCGTGCCAAAAATAGGCCGCGGGCACAGCCACGCCCAAAAATAACCTCCCGAAGGTCGGCGCGCCACAACCCCCCAGCGGAAAAATGGCCCAAAAACTAGTGGGCTATAGCCTTGGGGGGAGGGGCTGGCCAACTTCGTCCGCCGGACTCGGAATGGGCCGAGACTTTGCGAGCGGCCTCCGGGTGCCAACATTAGGCCGCGGGCGCAGCCACACCCAAAAATAACCGCCCGAAGGCCGGGGGCCAAGTTCGTCCAGTGGAAAAATGGCCAAAAAACGGGTGGGCGATACCCTTGGGGGGAGGGGCTGGCCAACTTCGTCCGCCGGATTCGGAATGGGGCGAGACTTTGCGAACGGCCTCGGCGTGCCAAAAATAGGCCACGGGTACAGACTCGCCCAAAAATAACCGCCCGAACGTCGGCGCGCCCAAACCCCCCCGCGGAAAAATGGCCAAAAAACGGGTGGGCTATAGCCTTGGGGGGAGGGGCTGGCCAAATTCGTCCGCCGGGCTCGGAATGGGGCGAGACTTTGCGAGTGGCCTCCACGTACGAAAAATAGGCCACGGGCACAGCCGCGCCCAAAAATAACCTCCCGAAGGTCGGCGCGCCCGAACCCCCCAGCGGAAAAATGGCCCAAAAACTAGTGGGCTATAGCCTTGGGGGGAGGGGCTGGCCAACTTCGTCCGCCGGACTCGGAATGGGCCGAGACTTTGCGAGCGGCCTCCGGGTGCCAACATTAGGCCGCGGGCGCAGCCACACCCAAAAATAACCGCCCGAAGGCCGGGGGCCAAGTTCGTCCAGTGGAAAAATGGCCAAAAAACGGGTGGGCTATACCCTTGGGGGGAGGGGCTGGCCAACTTCGTCCGCCGGACTCGGATTGGGGCGAGACTTTGCGAGCGGCCTCCGTGTGCCAAAAATAGGCCGCGGGCACAGCCGCGCCCAAAAATAACTCCCGAAGGTCGGCGCGCCCAAAACCCCCAGCGGAAAAATGGCCCAAAAACTAGTGGGCTATAGCCTTGGGGGGAGGGGCTGGCCAACTTCGTCCGCCGGACTCGGAATGGGCCGAGACTTTGCGAGCGGCCTCCGGGTGCCAACATTAGGCCGCGGGCGCAGCCACACCCAAAAATAACCGCCCGAAGGCCGGGGGCCAAGTTCGTCCAGTGGAAAAATGGCCAAAAAACGGGTGGGCGATACCCTTGGGGGGAGGGGCTGGCCAACTTCGTCCGCCGGATTCGGAATGGGGCGAGACTTTGCGAACGGCCTCGGCGTGCCAAAAATAGGCCACGGGTACAGACTCGCCCAAAAATAACCGACCGAACGTCGGCGCGCCCAAACCCCCCCGCGGAAAAATGGCCAAAAAACGGGTGGGCTATAGCCTTGGGGGGAGGGGCTGGCCAACTTCGTCCGCCGGACTCGGAATGGGGCGAGACTTTTCGAGCGGCCTCCGCGTGCCAAAAATAGGCCGCGGGCACAGTCGAGCACAAAAATAACCGCCCGAAGGCCGGGGCACCAAGTTCATCCAGCGGAAAAATGGCCAAAAAACGGGTGGGCTATAGCCTTGGGGGGAGGGGCTGGCGAACTTCGTCCGCCGGACTCGGAATGGGGCGAGACTTCTGAGCGGCCTCCGTGTCCCAAAAATGGGCGGGCACAGCCGTGCCCAAAAGAAAACCACCCGAAGGCCGGGGGCCAAGTTCGTCCAGTGGAAAAATGGCCAAAAAACGGGTGGGCTATACCCTTGGGGGGAGAGGCTGGCCAAATTCGTCCGCCGGACTCGGAATGGGACGAGACTTTGCGAACGGCCTCGGCGTGCCAAAAATAGGCCACGGGTACAGACTCGCCCAAAAATAACCCCCCGAAGGTTGTCTCGCCCAAACCCCCTGCGGAAAAATGGCCAAAAAACGGGTGGGCTATAGCCTTGGGGGGAGGGGCTGGCCAACTTCGTCCGCCGGACTCGGATTGGGGCGAGACTTTGCGAGCGGCCTCCGCGTGCCAAAAATAGGCCGCGGGCACAGCCGCGCCCAAAAATAACCTCCCGAAGGTCGGCGCGCCCAAACCCCCCAGCGGAAAAATGGCCCAAAAACTAGTGGGCTATAGCCTTGGGGGGAGGGGCTGGCCAACTTCGTCCGCCGGACTCGGAATGGGCCGAGACTTTGCGAGCGGCATCCAGGTGCCAACATTAGGCCGCGGGCGCAGCCACACCCAAAAATAACTGCCTGAAGGCCGGGGGCCAAGTTCGTCCAGTGGAAAAATGGCCAAAAAACGGGTGGGCTATACCCTTGGGGGGAGAGGCTGGCCAAATTCGTCCGCCGGACTCGGAATGGGGCGAGACTTTGCGAACGGCCTCGGCGTGCCAAAAATAGGCCACGGGTGCAGACTCGCCCAAAAATAACCCCCCGAAGATTGTCTCGCCCAAACCCCCTGCGGAAAAATGGCCAAAAAACGGGTGGGCTATAGCCTTGGGGGGAGGGGCTGGCCAACTTCGTCCGCCGGACTCGGAATGGGGCGAGACTTTTCGAGCGGCCTCCGCGTGCCAAAAATAGGCCGCGGGCACAGCCGCGCCCAAAAATAACCCCCCGAAGGTTGTCTCGCCCAAACCCCCTGCGGAAAAATGGCCAAAAAACGGGTGGGCTATAGCCTTGGGGGGAGGGGCTGGCCAACTTCGTCCGCCGGACTCGGAATGGGGCGAGACTTTTCGAGCGGCCTCCGTGTGCCAAAAATAGGCCACGGGCACAGTCGAGCACAAAAATAACCGCCCGAAGACCGGGGCACCAAGTTCATCCAGCGGAAAAATGGCCAAAAAACGGGTGGGCTATAGCCTTGGGGGGAGGGGCGGGCGAACTTCGTCCGCCGGACTCGGAATGGGGCGAGACTTTACGAGCGGCCTCCGTGTCCCAAAAATGGGCCGCGGGCACAGCCGTGTCCAAAAGAAAACCACCCGAAGGCCGGGGCGCCAAGTTCGTCCAGCGGAAAAATGGCCAAAAAACGGGTGGGCTATAGCCTTGGGGGGAGGGGCTGGCCAACTTCGTCCGCCGGACTTGGAATGGGGCGAGACTTTGCGAGCGGCCTCCGCGTGCCAAAAATAGGCCGCGGGCACAGCCTCGCCCAAAAATAACCGCCCGAAGGCCGGGGGCCAAGTTCGTCCAGCGGAAAAATGGCCAAAAAACGGGTGGGCTATACCCTTGGGGGGAGGGGCTGGCCAACTTCGTCCGCCAGACTCGGAATGGGGCGAGACTTTGCGAACGGCCTCGGCGTGCCAAAAATAGGCCACGGGTACAGACTCGCCCAAAAATAACCGCCCGAACGTCGGCGCGCCCAAACCCCCCCGCGGAAAAATGGCCAAAAAACGGGTGGGCTATAGCCTTGGGGGGAGGGGCTGGCCAAATTCGTCCGCCGGGCTCGGAATGGGGCGAGACTTTGCGAGTGGCCTCCACGTGCCAAAAATAGGCCGCGGGCACAGCCGCGCCCAAAAATAACCTCCCGAAGGTCGGCGCGCCCAAACCCCCCAGCGGAAAAATGGCCCAAAAACTAGTGGGCTATAGCCTTGGGGGGAGGGGCTGGCCAACTTCGTCCGCCGGACTCGGAATGGGCCGAGACTTTGCGAGCGGCCTCCGGGTGCCAACATTAGGCCGCGGGCGCAGCCACACCCAAAAATAACCGCCCGAAGGCCGGGGGCCAAGTTCGTCCAGTGGAAAAATGGCCAAAAAACGGGTGGGCTATACCCTTGGGGGGAGGGGCTGGCCAACTTCGTCCGCCGGACTCGGAATGGGGCGAGACTTTGCAAACGGTCTCGGCGTGCCAAAAATAGGCCACGGGTACAGAGTCGCCCAAAAATAACCGCCCGAACGTCGGCGCGCCCAAACCCCCCCGCGGAAAAATGGCCAAAAAACGGGTGGGCTATAGCCTTGGGGGGAGGGGCTGGCCAAATTCGTCCGCCGGGCTCGGAATGGGGCGAGACTTTGCGAGCGGCCTCCACGTGCCAAAAATAGGCCGCGGGCACAGCCGCGCCCAAAAATAACCCCCCGAAGGTTGTCTCGCCCAAACCCCCCAGCGAAAAAATTGCCAAAAAACGGGTGGGCTATAGCCTTGGGGGGAGGGGCTGGCCAACTTCGTCCGCCGGACTCGGATTGGGGCGAGACTTTGCGAGCGGCCTCCGCGTGTCAAAAATAGGCCGCGGGCACAGCCGCGCCCAAAAATAACCTCCCGAAGGTCGGCGTGCCCGAACCCCCCATCGGAAAAATGGCCCAAAAACTAGTGGGCTATAGCCTTGGGGGGAGGGGCTGGCCAACTTCGTCCGCCGGACTCGGAATGGGCCGAGACTTTGCGAGCGGCCTCCGGGTGCCAACATTAGGCCGCGGGCGCAGCCACACCCAAAAATAACCGCCCGAAGGCCGGGGGCCAAGTTCGTCCAGTGGAAAAATGGCCAAAAAACGGGTGGGCTATACCCTTGGGGGGAGGGGCTGGCCAACTTCGTCCGCCGGACTCGGATTGGGGCGAGACTTTGCTAGCGGCCTCCGCGTGCCAAAAATAGGCCACGGGCACAGCCGCGCCCAAAAATAACTCCCGAAGGTCGGCGCGCCCAAAACCCCCAGCGGAAAAATGGCCCAAAAACTAGTGGGCTATAGCCTTGGGGGGAGGGGCTGGCCCACTTCGTCCGCCAGACTCGGAATGGGCCGAGACTTTGCGAGCGGCCTCCGGGTGCCAACATTAGGCCGCGGACGCAGCCACACCCAAAAATAACTGCCCGAAGGCCGGGGGCCAAGTTCGTCCGGTGGAAAAATGGCCAAAAAACGGGTGGGCTATACCCTTGGGGGGAGGGGCTGGCCAAATTCGACCGACGGACTCGGAATGAGGCGAGACATTGCGAACGGCCTCGGCGTACCAAAAATAGGCCACGGGTACAGACTCGCCCAAAAATAACCGACCAACGCAAGCTGCCCCAAACCCCCCGCGGAAAAATGGCCAAAAGACGGGTGGGCTATAGCCTTGGGTGGAGGGGCTGGCCCACTTCTTCCGCCGGACTCGCAATGGGGCGAGACTTTTCGAGCGCCCACCGCGAGCCAAAATAGGCCGCGGGCACAGCCGCGCCAAAAATAACCCCGAAGGTTGTCTCGCCCAAACCCCTGCGGAAAAATGGCAAAAAACGGGTGGGCTATAGCCTTGGGGGGAGGGGCTGGCCAACTTCGTCCGCCGGACTCGGAATGGGGCGAGACTTTTCGAGCGGCCTCCGCGTGCCAAAAATAGGCCGCGGGCACAGTCGAGCACAAAAATAACCGCCCGAAGGCCGGGGCACCAAGTTCATCCAGCGGAAAAATGGCCAAAAAACGGGTGGGCTATAGCCTTGGGGGGAGGGGCGGGCGAACTTCGTCCGCCGGACTCGGAATGGGGCGAGACTTTACGAGCGGCCTCCGTGTCCCAAAAATGGGCCGCGGGCACAGCCGTGCCCAAAAGAAAACCACCCGAAGGCCGGGGCGCCAAGTTCGTCCAGCGGAAAAATGGCCAAAAAACGGGTGGGCTATAGCCTTGGGGGGAGGGGCTGGCCAACTTCGTCCGCCGGACTTGGAATGGGGCGAGACTTTGCGAGCGGCCTCCGCGTGCCAAAAATAGGCCGCGGGCACAGCCTCGCCCAAAAATAACCGCCCGAAGGCCGGGGGCCAAGTTCGTCCAGCGGAAAAATGGCCAAAAAACGGGTGGGCTATAGCCTTCGGGGGAGAGGGCTGGCGACTTCGTCCGCCAGACTCGGAATGGGGCGAGACTTTGCGAACGGCCTCGGCGTGCCAAAAATAGGCCACGGGTACAGACTCGCCCACAAATTACCGACCGAACGTCGGCGCGCCAACTCCCCCCAGCGGAAAAATGGCCAAAAAACGGGTGGGCTATAGCCTTGGGGGGAGGGGCTGGCCAAATTCGTCCACCGGGCTCGGAATGGGGCGAGACTTTGCGAGTGGCCTCCACGTGCCAAAAATAGGCCGCGGGCACAGCCGCGCCCAAAAATAACCTCCCGAAGGTCGGCGCGCCCAAACCCCCCAGCGGAAAAATGGCCCAAAAACTAGTGGGCTATAGCCTTGGGGGGAGGGGCTGGCCAACTTCGTCCGCCGGACTCGGAATGGGCCGAGACTTTGCGAGCGGCCTCCGGGTGCCAACATTAGGCCGCGGGCGCAGCCACACCCAAAAATAACCGCCCGAAGGCCGGGGGCCAAGTTCGTCCAGTGGAAAAATGGCCAAAAAACGGGTGGGCTATACCCTTGGGGGGAGGGGCTGGCCAACTTCGTCCGCCGGACTCGGATTGGGGCGAGACTTTGCTAGCGGCCTCCGCGTGCCAAAAATAGGCCACGGGCACAGCCGCGCCCAAAAATAACTCCCGAAGGTCGGCGCGCCCAAAACCCCCAGCGGAAAAATGGCCCAAAAACTAGTGGGCTATAGCCTTGGGGGGAGGGGCTGGCCCACTTCGTCCGCCAGACTCGGAATGGGCCGAGACTTTGCGAGCGGCCTCCGGGTGCCAACATTAGGCCGCGGACGCAGCCACACCCAAAAATAACTGCCCGAAGGCCGGGGGCCAAGTTCGTCCGGTGGAAAAATGGCCAAAAAACGGGTGGGCTATACCCTTGGGGGGAGGGGCTGGCCAAATTCGTCCGCCGGACTCGGAATGGGGCGAGACTTTGCGAACGGCCTCGGCGTACCAAAAATAGGCCACGGGTACAGACTCGCCCAAAAATAACCGACCGAACGTCGGCGCGCCCAAACCCCCCCGCGGAAAAATGGCCAAAAAACGGGTGGGCTATAGCCTTGGGGGGAGGGGCTGGCCAACTTCGTCCGCCGGACTCGGAATGGGGCGAGACTTTTCGAGCGGCCTCCGCGTGCCAAAAATAGGCCGCGGGCACAGCCGCGCCCAAAAATAACCCCCCGAAGGTTGTCTCGCCCAAACCCCCTGCGGAAAAATGGCCAAAAAACGGGTGGGCTATAGCCTTGGGGGGAGGGGCTGGCCGACTTCGTCCGCCGGACTCGGAATGGGGCGAGACTTTTCGAGCGGCCTCCGCGTGCCAAAAATAGGCCGCGGGCACAGTCGAAAGCACAAAATAACCGCCCGAAGGCCGGGGCACCAAGTTCATCCAGCGGAAAAATGGCCAAAAAACGGGTGGGCTATAGCCTTGGGGGGAGGGGCGGGCGAACTTCGTCCGCCGGACTCGGAATGGGGCGAGACTTTACGAGCGGCCTCCGTGTCCCAAAAATGGGCCACGGGCACAGCCGTGTCCAAAAGAAAACCACCCGAAGGCCGGGGCGCCAAGTTCGTCCAGCGGAAAAATGGCCAAAAAACGGGTGGGCTATAGCCTTGGGGGGAGGGGCTGGCCAACTTCGTCCGCCGGACTTGGAATGGGGCGAGACTTTGCGAGCGGCCTCCGCGTGCCAAAAATAGGCCGCGGGCACAGCCTCGCCCAAAAATAACCGCCCGAAGGCCGGGGGCCAAGTTCGTCCAGCGGAAAAATGGCCAAAAAACGGGTGGGCTATACCCTTGGGGGGAGGGGCTGGCCGACTTCGTCCGCCAGACTCGGAATGGGGCGAGACTTTGCGAACGGCCTCGGCGTGCCAAAAATAGGCCACGGGTACAGACTCGCCCAAAAATAACCGCCCGAACGTCGGCGCGCCCAAACCCCCCCGCGGAAAAATGGCCAAAAAACGGGTGGGCTATAGCCTTGGGGGGAGGGGCTGGCCAAATTCGTCCGCCGGGCTCGGAATGGGGCGAGACTTTGCGAGTGGCCTCCACGTGCCAAAAATAGGCCGCGGGCACAGCCGCGCCCAAAAATAACCTCCCGAAGGTCAGCGCGCCCAAACCCCCCAGCGGAAAAATGGCCCAAAAACTAGTGGGCTATAGCCTTGGGGGGAGGGGCTGGCCAACTTCGTCCGCCGGACTCGGAATGCGCCGAGACTTTGCGAGCGGCCTCCGGGTGCCAACATTAGGCCGCGGGCGCAGCCACACCCAAAAATAACCGCCCGAAGGCCGGGGGCCAAGTTCGTCCAGTGGAAAAATGGCCAAAAAACGGGTGGGCTATACCCTTGGGGGGAGGGGCTGGCCAACTTCGTCCGCCGGACTCGGAATGGGGCGAGACTTTGCAAACGGTCTCGGCGTGCCAAAAATAGGCCACGGGTACAGACTCGCCCAAAAATAACCGCCCGAACGTCGGCGCGCCCAAACCCCCCCGCGGAAAAATGGCCAAAAAACGGGTGGGCTATAGCCTTGGGGGGAGGGGCTGGCCAAATTCGTCCGCCGGGCTTGGAATGGGGCGAGACTTTGCGAGCGGCCTCCACGTGCCAAAAATAGGCCGCGGGCACAGCCGCGCCCAAAAATAACCCCCCGAAGGTTGTCTCGCCCAAACCCCCCAGCGAAAAAATTGCCAAAAAACGGGTGGGCTATAGCCTTGGGGGGAGGGGCTGGCCAACTTCGTCCGCCGGACTCGGATTGGGGCGAGACTTTGCGAGCGGCCTCCGCGTGCCAAAAATAGGCCGCGGGCACAGCCGCGCCCAAAAATAACCTCCCGAAGGTCGGCGTGGCCGAACCCCCCAGCGGAAAAATGGCCCAAAAACTAGTGGGCTATAGCCTTGGGGGGAGGGGCTGGCCAACTTCGTCCGCCGGACTCGGAATGGGCCGAGACTTTGCGAGCGGCCTCCGGGTGCCAACATTAGGCCGCGGGCGCAGCCACACCCAAAAATAACCGCCCGAAGGCCGGGGGCCAAGTTCGTCCAGTGGAAAAATGGCCAAAAAACGGGTGGGCTATACCCTTGGGGGGAGGGGCTGGCCAACTTCGTCCGCCGGACTCGGATTGGGGCGAGACTTTGCTAGCGGCCTCCGCGTGCCAAAAATAGGCATGGGCACAGCCGCGCCCAAAAATAACTCCCGAAGGTCGGCGCGCCCAAAACCCCCAGCGGAAAAATGGCCCAAAAACTAGTGGGCTATAGCCTTGGGGGGAGGGGCTGGCCAACTTCGTCCGCCGGACTCGGAATGGGCCGAGACTTTGCGAGCGGCCTCCGGGTGCCAACATTAGGCCGCGGACGCAGCCACACCCAAAAATAACTGCCCGAAGGCCGGGGGCCAAGTTCGTCCGGTGGAAAAATGGCCAAAAAACGGGTGGGCTATACCCTTGGGGGGAGGGGCTGGCCAAATTCGTCCGCCGGACTCGGATTGGGGCGAGACTTTGCTAGCGGCCTCCGCGTGCCAAAAATAGGCCGCGGGCACAGCCGCGCCCAAAAATAACTCCCGAAGGTCGGCGCGCCCAAAACCCCCAGCGGAAAAATGGCCCAAAAACTAGTGGGCTATAGCCTTGGGGGGAGGGGCTGGCCAACTTCGTCCGCCGGACTCGGAATGGGCCGAGACTTTGCGAGCGGCCTCCGGGTGCCAACATTAGGCCGCGGACGCAGCCACACCCAAAAATAACTGCCCGAAGGCCGGGGGCCAAGTTCGTCCGGTGGAAAAATGGCCAAAAAACGGGTGGGCTATACCCTTGGGGGGAGGGGCTGGCCAAATTCGTCCGCCGGACTCGGAATGGGGAGAGACTTTGCGAACGGCCTCGGCGTACCAAAAATAGGCCACGGGTACAGACTCGCCCAAAAATAACCGACCGAACGTCGGCGCGCCCAAACCCCCCCGCGGAAAAATGGCCAAAAAACGGGTGGGCTATAGCCTTGGGGGGAGGGGCTGCCCAACTTCGTCCGCCGGACTCGGAATGGGGCGAGACTTTTCGAGCGGCCTCCGCGTGCCAAAAATAGGCCGCGGGCACAGTCGAGCACAAAAATAACCGCCCGAAGGCCGGGGCACCAAGTTCATCCAGCGGAAAAATGGCCAAAAAACGGGTGGGCTATAGCCTTGGGGGGAGGGGCTGGCGAACTTCGTCCGCCGGACTCGGAATGGGGCGAGACTTTACGAGCGGCCTCCGTGTCCCAAAAATGGGCCGCGGGCACAGCCGTGCCCAAAAGAAAACCACCCGAAGGCCGGGGGCCAAGTTCGTCCAGTGGAAAAATGGCCAAAAAACGGGTGGGCTATACCCTTGGGGGGAGAGGCTGGCCAAATTCGTCCGCCGGACTCGGAATGGGGCGAGACTTTGCGAACGGCCTCGGCGTGCCAAAAATAGGCCACGGGTACAGACTCGCCCAAAAATAACCCCCCGAAGGTTGTCTCGCCCAAACCCCCTGCGGAAAAATGGCCAAAAAACGGGTGGGCTATAGCCTTGGGGGGAGGGGCTGGCCAACTTCGTCCGCCGGACTCGGAATGGGGCGAGACTTTTCGAGGGGCCTCCGCGTGCCAAAAATAGGCCGCGGGCTCAGCCGCGCCCAAAAATAACCCCCCGAAGGTTGTCTCGCCCAAACCCCCTGCGGAAAAATGGCCAAAAAACGGGTGGGCTATAGCCTTGGGGGGAGGGGCTGGCCAACTTCGTCCGCCGGACTCGGAATGGGGCGAGACTTTTCGAGCGGCCTCCGCGTGCCAAAAATAGGCCGCGGGCACAGTCGAGCACAAAAATAACCGCCCGAAGGCCGGGGCACCAAGTTCATCCAGCGGAAAAATGGCCAAAAAACGGGTGGGCTATAGCCTTGGGGGGAGGGGCGGGCGAACTTCGTCCGCCGGACTCGGAATGGGGCGAGACTTTACGAGCGGCCTCCGTGTCCCAAAAATGGGCAGCACACAGCCGTGCCTAAAAGAAAACCACCCGAAGGCCGGGGCGCCAAGTTCGTCCAGCGGAAAAATGGCCAAAAAACGGGTGGGCTATAGCCTTGGGGGGAGGGGCTGGCCCACTTCGTCCGCTGGACTTGGAATGGGGCGAGACTTTGCGAGCGGCCTCCGCGTGCCAAAAATAGGCCGCGAGCACAGCCTCGCCCAAAAATAACCGCCCGAAGGGAGGGGCGTCAAGTTCGTCCAGCGGAAAATGGCCAAAAACGGGTGGGCTATAGCCTTGGGGGGATGGGCTGGACTACTTCGTCCGCCGGACTCGGAATGGGGCGAGACTTTGCGAGCGGCCTCCGTGCAAAAATAGGCCGTGGGCACAGCCTCGCCTAAAATAACCGCCCAAGGCCGGGCACCAAGTTCGTCCCAGCGGAAAATGGCCAAAAAACGGGTGGGCGATAGCCTTGGGGGGAGGGGCTGGCCAACTTCATCCGCCGGACTCGGAATGGGGCGAGACTTCGCGAGCGGCCTCCGCGTGAAAAAAATAGGCTGCGGGCATAGCCGCGCCCAAAAATAACCGCCCGAAGGTAGGGGCGCCCAAACCGCCCAGCGGAAAAATGGCCAAAAAACTGGTGGGCTATAGCCTTGGGGGGAGGGGCTGGCCAACTTCGTCCGCCGGACTCGGAATGGGGCGAGATTTGCGAACGGCCTCCGGGTGCCAAAAATAGGCCTCGGGCACAGCCGCACCCAAAAATAACCGCCCGAAGGCCGGGGGCCAAGTTCGTCCAGCGGAAAAATGGCCAAAAAACGGGTGGGCTATAGCCTTGGGGGGAGGGGCTGGCCAACTTCGTCCGCCGGACTCGGAATGGGGCGAGACTTTGCGAGCGGCCTCCGCGTGCCAAACATAGGCCGTGAACACAGCCTCGCCCAAAAATAACCGCCCGAAGGCCGGGGCACCAAGTTCGTCCAGGGGAAAAATGGCCAAAAAACGGGTGGGCTATAGCCTTTGGGGGAGGGGCTGGCCAATTTCATCCGCCGGACTCGGAATGGGGCGAGACTTCGCGAACGGCCTCCGCGTGCCAAAAATAGGCCGCGGGCATAGCCTCGCCCAAAAATAACCACCCGAAGGTCGGCGCGCCCAAACCGCCCAGCGGAAAAATGGCCAAAAAACTGGTGGGCTATAGCCTTGGGGGGAGGGGCTGGCCAACTTCGTCCGCCGGACTCGGAATGGGGCGAGATTTGCGAACGGCCTACGGGTGCCAAAAATAGGCCACGGGCACAGCCGCGCCCAAAAATAACCGCCCGAAGGCCGTGGGCCAAGTTCGTCCAGCGGAAAAATGGCCAAAAAACGGGTGGGCTATACCCTTGGGGGGAGGGGCTGGCCAACTTCGTCCGCCGGACTCGGAATGGGGTGAGACTTTACGAGCGGCCTCCGCGTGCCAAAAATAGGCCGCGGGCACAGCCTCGCCCAAAAATAACCGCCCGAAGGCCGGGGCACCAAGTTCGTCCAGGGGAAAAATGGCCAAAAAACGGGTGGGCTATAGCCTTGGGGGGAGGGGCTGGCCTACTTCGTCCGCCGGACTCGGAATGGGGCGAGACTTTACGAGCGGCCTCCGCGTGCCAAAAATAGGCCGCGGGCACAGCCGCGCCCAAAAATAATCCCCCGAAGGTCGGCGCGCCCAAACCACCCAGCGGAAATATGGCCAAAAAACGGGTGGGCTATAGCCTTGGGGGGAGGGGCTGTCAAACTTCGTCCGCCGGACTCGGAATGGGGCGAGACTTTGCGAGCGGCCACCGTGTACAAAAAATAGGCCGCGGGCACAGCCGCGCCCAAAAATTATCCCCCGAAGGTCGGCGCGCCCAAACCACCCAGCGGAAAAATGGCCAAAAAACGGGTGGGCTATAGCCTTGGGGGGATGGGCTGGCCAACTTCGTCCGCCGGACTCGGAATGGGGCGAGACTTTCCGAGCGGCCTCGGCGTGCCAAAAATAGGCCACGGGTACAGACTCGCCCAAAAATAACCGCCCGAACGTCGGCGCGCCCAAACCCGCCCGCGGAAAAATGGCCAAAAAACGGGTGGGCTATAGCCTTGGGGGGAGGGGCTGGCCAAATTCGTCCGCCGGGCTCGGAATGGGGCGAGACTTTGCGAGCGTCCTCCACGTGCCAAAAATAGGCCGTGGGCAAAGCCGCGCCCAAAAATAGCCGGCCGAAGGCCGGGGCGTCAAGTTCGTCCAGCGGAAAAACGGCCAAAAAACGGGTGGGCTATAGCCTTGGGGGGAGGGGCTGGCCAACTTCGTCCGCCGGACTCGGAATAGGGCGAGACTATGCGAGCGGCCTCCGCGTGCGAAAAATAGGCCGCGGGCACATCCGCACCCAAAAATAACCCCCTGAAGGTCGGCGCGGCAAATCCCCCAGCGGAAAAAAGGCCAAAAAACGGGTGGGCTATAGCCTTGGGGGGAGGGGCTGGCCAACTTCGTCCGCCGGACTCGGAATGGGGCGACACTTTGCGAGCGGCCTCCGCATGCCAAAAATAGGCCCCGGGCACAGCCGCGCCCAAACATAACCGCCCGAAGGCCGGGGCGCCAAGTTCGTCCAGGGGAAAAATGGCCAAAAATCGGGTGGGCTATAGCCTTGGGGGGAGGGGCTGGCCAACTTCGCCCGCCGGAATCGGAATGCGCGAGACTTTGAGAGCGGCCACCGCGTGCCAAAAATAGGCCGCGGGCACATCCGCGCCCAAAAATAACCCCCCGAAGGTCGGCGCGCCAAAACCCCCCAGCGGAAAAATGACCAAAAAACGGGTGGGCTATAGCCTTGGGGGAGGGCTGGCTGGGGTCGTCCGCCGGACTCGGAATGGGGCGAGACTTTGCGAGTAGCCTCCGCGTGCCAAAAATAGGCCGTGGATAAATCCGCGCCCAAAAATAACCCCCCGAAGGTCGGCGCGCCAAAACCCCCCAGCGGAAAAATGGCTAAAAAACGGGTGGGCTATAGCCTTGGGGGGAGGGGCTGGCCAACTTGGTCCGCTGGACTCGGAATGGGGCGAGACTTTGCGAGCGGCCTCCGCGTGCCAAAAATAGGCCGCGTGCACAGCCGTGTCCAAAAATAACCCACCGAAGGTTGTCTGGCCCAAACCCCCCCAGCGTAAAAATGGCCAAAAAACGGGTGGGCTATAGCCTTGGGGGGAGGGGCTGGCCAACTTCGTCCGCCGGACTCGGAATGGCGCGAGACTTTGTGAGGCAACTCCATGTGCCAAAAATAGGCCTCGGGCACAGTAGCACCAGAAAATACCCGCCCGAAGGCCGGGGCTCCAAGTTCGTCCTGCGGAAAAAGGCCACAAAAACGGGTGGGCTATAGCCTTGGGGGGTGGGGCTGGCCAACTTCGTCCGCCGGACTCGGAATGGCGCGAGACTTTGCGAGGGTCCTCCGTGTGCCAAAAATAGGCCGCGGACACAGCCACGCCCAAAAATACCCGCCCGAAAGCCGGGGCGCCGAGTTCGTCCAGCGGAAAATGGCCACCAAACGGGTGGGCTATAGCCTTGGGGGGTGGGGCTGGCCAACTTCGTCCGCCGGACTCGGAATGGCGCGAGACTTTGTGAGGCAACTCCATGTGCCAAAAATAGGCCACGGGCACAGTAGCACCAGAAAATACCCGCCCGAAGGCCGGGGCTCCAAGTTCGTCCTGCGGAAAAAGGCCACAAAAACGGGTGGGCTATAGCCTTGGGGGGTGGGGCTGGCCAACTTCGTCCGCCGGACTCGGAATGGCGCGAGACTTTGCGAGGGTCCTCCGTGTGCCAAAAATAGGCCGCGGACACAGCCACGCCCAAAAATACCCGCCCGAAAGCCGGGGCGCCGAGTTCGTCCAGCGGAAAATGGCCACAAAAACGGGTGGGCTATAGCCTTGGGGGGTGGGGCTGGCCAACTTCGTCCGCCGGACTCGGAATGGCGCGAGACTTTGCGAGGCGCCTCCGTGTTCCAAAAATAGGCCGCGGGCACAGCCGTACGCAAAAATACCCGCCCGAGGGCCGGGGCGCCAAGTTCATCCAGCGAAAAAAGGCCGCAAAAACGGTTGGGCTATAGCCTTGGGGGGTGGGGCTGGCCAAGTTCGTCCGCCAGACTCGGAATGGGACGAGACTTTGTGAACACCCTCCGTGTGCAAAAAATAAGCTGCTGTCGCAGCCGCGCCCAAAAATAACCGCCCAAAGCCCGGGGCGCCAAGTTCGTCCAACGGAAAAAGGGCATAAAA